>BHFT01060028.1:0-31157 GCA_004320025.1 Laticauda laticaudata
AAAACTTTTGCTAGACCTATACTTGAATAGAGTTCATCAGTCTGGAATCCATATCATGTATCTGATATTAACACAATTGAAAAAGTCTGGAAATATTTCACAAGAAGAGTTCTCCACTCCTTTACTCATTGCAGAATACCTTCTGCCACCAGACTTGAAACTATAGACCTAGAAAACTTAGAACTAAGCCGCCTTTGGTCCGATCTAAATATCGGATATAAAATCATAAATTGCAATGTCCTACCTGCAGATGAATACTTTAGCTTCAATCATAACAATACAGGAGCACACAATAGATACAAACTCAAGGTTAACCGAACCAAACTTGACTGCAGAAAATACAATTTCAACAATGGAGTGGTTAATTTTTGGAATACTCTACCTGACTCTGTGATTTCTTCCCCAAACCCCAAAAACTTTCACCTTAGGCTGTCTACTATTGACTTCATCCCCTTAGAGGCCTGTAGGGGACGTGCATAAGTGCACCAATTGTGCCTACTGTCCCTGTCCTATTGTTTCCTTTTATTTTTCTTATAAGTATCTATCTCATGTATTCAAAACTATGTTTATTCTTATACCGGTATCTTGTAAGCGATTGACAAATCAAATAAATACTAAATACTAAAATCTTGGGTTGAGTTGGGTACATGTGCATGAGATTCCCCATCTCCCCCTTTTTTTAGTCAGTTGTGATTTTGTGGTTATATTTCATTCAGTGGCACATGATTACTTACTTGGAAACTCTTCTTTCTCAGTATGTCAGTGAAGACTCAATTATTCAAGCCAAAGGTATCTAAAGTTGAATTGTGACAACTGGACCAAAATTTGTTAAACTGAGATGTTTCGCTTCCCATCCAGGAAGCATCATTGGTCAAAAAGAAAAAGAAAAAAGGTTAGGCAGAGAATCAGAGACCTTTGTCATGTATTGGGGTAGGGTATGTATAGATGCAAGTCACGTGATACTTGTAATTGACAGATGGAAATTTTGTCAATGCACAGATTTTCTAGGTGCCATCTAAGATTTTTTGGTATGGAGCCAAGTATGCTGATAACCACTGGGGCCACTATGGCCGATTTATGCCATAATCTTTCAACTTTCAGATCTTGGTACTTTGTGATTTTATCCATTTTTTTTCTATTTTGCCACCTCTATTATCCATATTTTTTTCTTTTCAGCCACAGTTAAACTTGGTGCATTATGAGCCAAGATTTTTATCAGTTTGTTTTTGGAAATTTCACAATATTTTAACCTTTATGTTTAATCTTTCTGATTTAATCCCTGGTAGGAAATATCATTTTAAATTTAGAGTTACCTTCCTAACCTGCAGAAATATTCCCCACACCATATTCCATATATTGTAACTCTTAAAACAGAATTTCCATTTTAAAGTTGGAATTATTTGAGAGGAAAAGAGTTTCCATTTTTAAAGGGAACATGTATATGGCTATTTTCTTAGTAAGGATCTCTGCTTGGCAAAGCCAATATAACTTTTTGACTGAGTTTCTGCACATTCTGACTGAAATGCAAAGTGGAAACAGAAAAAATTCTGTCATTTGTCAATTTTTCATTTAACTAGACTTAAAAAAATGAGATTTATGTTTTTTCTTTCCATGCCAGGACTGTATAGCAATTCTGTCTTTTTTTGAAATTTATATTTAATATTGATAATGGTTTCTTTCTGGTTGAAGAACTGTCCCCTCATTACACATTTTGGTATCGTTCTTTCCTTTCTTTGGTTATAATCATTATTTATTATAATATCAAATGATATAATCAGTAATCCTTAATAAAATAACAGAATGATTCTGAATACATTTATTATTCTATTTAATATTAAAGGAAAGATCTGTGCTTTTTACACCTACCAGAGCCAAAACTGCTGTAATATAAATTGATCTTTTGTACTACATTATCTGGGGTCTCATTTATTCTAAGATATCATGTCATACTCACTGACCTAATTTTTTAATTCATTATAGAATTTGTCTTCCATGTATAAAACTAGATAATTTCAGAAGTGCTTAGATAATCACACTGTCTAACAAAAGACATTTCAGGGCAATACTTAATTGTGTATAAATGAAGGAAAGGGATTTGTAAATGTATTAAGTTTTTTCCAGCTTATAAAAGATGTATCTTTGTGGAGAGAAATGATTGTTTTGATAAAAATCTAAGCAACCATAAAGGTAGTCCAGAGCCAGTCTTTTTTCTGTTCAAAGAATGATCAAACCTTTCAGCAATGCAGAGCTGATAAAGGAAAATAGAACTTATCATGAAGCATCTGTTAGTTTTGAAAAAAAACGACATCCAAAATTCCATGAGTCTAGCTTGCGCCAGTCTAGTGATTTTGATTTCTTATCAACTATTACTCTGATACAAACATACATGTTGATTTGAAAATTATTCCCTAAAGCACCATGGTACATTTACAAAAGAAAAGTGTTCGGCTTTGACTTTGGAGCAGTCATACAATTTGTTTTATTCTGATTACAAATCATTATTTCTGTGTGTTTAATCCAGTATCTTCAGGTTAATGATAAAATTTTAAAAGACCAATATTTGAGAGCTTTATTCACATTCTTTAAATATATGAGATTATAAAATAGTTCTTAACAAATTGTAATACTTTGCTTTCTACTATAGTGCTTCTATATGGAAGAAGTATTACAAATTTGCTCTCAATAGTATTTCCATTTAATTGGATTAAAGAAGAATCCTAAAGCAGTTTCAGTGCCTAATATTTGAGTCAGTTTGAAGCCATAATTCATTAGGAATGCATTTATTCATTTTTCTTTTTGTATTACCAGGTTATTAATTTATACTTTGTTTATTATTTGTATTTACCAAAAGCCTAACATTTTAGATGTGGTGCCAAGAGTTATTAAAAAATACTTTTTGAACATGGGCCTTAATTTAATTTATACATTTATTATTGTTCTTTATAACATTGTAATTGGATATTTCATTTGTTTGATTTTGTGGTATAAACCATATTCTCATATTTATGCATATTAGTTGGTTGATTTTGTTTGATTATCAGTGCAAAGGAGATGAAGAGGGAAATTCTGACCCTCATTTCTGAAAACTGTGCTGTAATACCATTTTTACAGCAGTTTACTTCTTCCTAGTGTCACAGGGAATTGTAGCCAAATGATGGTGGAGGCAGAGAAGCCAAAAAGAACCTGATTGATTGATTCAGTGGAGCGGACACAATGTCCCCATTTCATTCTCAGTTGCAGCCACTCCACTTGACTACCAATAAATAGAAGTTAGTATCCTCAGCTTTTCTCCAAAATTATGTAAAACCTGCTTTATTCAAGTTGAAGTTAGGATATTGACTCCTTAAATCAGCATTTTCTTCTCCTTACATCTTGAAAGGATAATTGAAGAACTGGCAAAACTGCTAAAAAGGGGATCCCAAATGGTGAAGGGATGGCAGCAATTTCACTACTAGGGAAAGTCACATTGTTTGAGATAATTTGAGAAATTAAATATTTTAATAGCCAAGGAATAGTGATAGAAGCTTATGAAATCATATGCAGTATGAAAAATGTGAACAGGAAGACACCTTTCACAATGTTAGGAATGTAGGGAATTCGGGACAATGGGGGGGAAAGCTTTATGTGCATAAATAAATGGGAGAGACACTTGTCAGGAGATGTGGAGGTGGCCATCGACTTCTACTGTATAGCATTAAATAGCAATTAGATTGATAGGGGCATGGTTATATCCTGGATTTCTCACAAGAATCTAGTTGGACACCATGAGTCAGAATGCTGGGCTAGGCCTTTGCTTTGACTGGCCATAGTTCTATTAACCAGTGGAGTTCTTTACCCTATAATAAATTCAAAATGCTTGCTCAGGTTTTCCTGAGTATTGCTCAGTTAAGGAGCAATGAAGCGAGCAAGGCTTCAACTTTTATATTCAGCTTAACTCTCTGCAAATCACTTGATTTAGAACCTTCCCCTCTCAAGCCTGCAGCAAATATGGAAGTATTTGTACACAAAGATTCCCTGCTGACGATAATCATGCTGTAATCAGGGAGATTTTTCTCTTCAGTTGAAGTCATCAATAGGACTAGGAACTGAGACCACATGCTGAACTGACCATGTTAAATGATAAAATCTGAATAGGGTTATTATTTGAATACTATTTAAAATTAGTTGCCGCAAATTAAGCGTCTTCATGTTTTTAAAAAAATAATCACTCCATAAGAGACATATTGTTGCTGTGTTGACAACCAGTCAGAATTCTCATGCTTAGCCATGAAACATCATGGCTATGATGTTTCATAGCCATGATGTTTCAACAGCCATGAAGCATCATGCAGGCATATCCTGTCATTTCTGCTTGATCCTTCCTGCCAGCAGGTGTAGCTAAAAAAAAACTTACACATACCAAAAACCTCAACCACTTATTTTAGAGGTTCCATTTTCAAAACAGCAGGAATGTATGTTGCTGGGGTTTGGCAATGGCTGTCAGTGGGATTTCCAGGAGTTGGGAAAAATGTTTGGAATCAGATTCATCCTAGTTTGTTCACCTTGTTAATTGGCAAACATACTCCTACTATATTGTGTAAAATCAATCAGATGTTTCTTAGAATTTTTCTGTTTTCCTCAAGGAAAAGTTGAATTCAATAACTAAAAAGATTTAAAGAGCATTTACAAATTCAATTATAGCAGACAAGATAATAAAGTTGCTTCTGGACTGGAATGTTTTACTGTATAAGAACAAGAGCTTTTACCAAGAAACAGAGCAATGTATCTCACTTTTTCTCAATTGAACAGAAAACAAACTGTTCCACCTGCAGCATTTTGTCATGAATGTTCCAAAATAGCTGTATTCCAGTGGGATAAAAATTGAATCATTTCTATTGTTTCAGCCACGGAAATTTTTTAAAATGGGATTTGTTCTTTTGTTTGCACTTTAGATGAGATGGCAGTCCATATATATTGCAACTGCAGCAATGCACAGAAAATTGGCTCAAGTAATTGTAAAACATTAAACACGCTAAAAATGCCTATAAATAGTAGTCAGTTAACAAAAAAACTTTTGGAATCTATGCCCTTGTATCAAAAAGTTCAATGACTAGTATTTAAATCTACATTTAAAAATACTATTATATTTATATTTGCAGCTATAATAAACAATATATTGTTCCAGCTATAGAATAAAACCTTGTTAATTTCAAGTTTGGAATAATTATGGCAGCAGTACTGAGGTTAACTGTTCAACTTGAGATATTTTACACATCTCTAATTGAAAATGGCCTTCTGGAAAACTGGTTACTTGCTTATTTATTCATTTGATGTTCATTTAAATAACAAATAAATCAATGTATATGGTTGCTCATCAATCATGCAACTCTATGTAACTAATACTTTTAAAACAGTAGGAAAAATATCAATAAAAGTTCAAAGCTAAAGACAGTCAACAAAACTTCTCAATGAGTTATCAAATTTTGGATAAGCCAGGAATGGAAAGTAAGATAAATCAATGACAAGCTGAAAGTATGAAAAATTAAATCACCTTGTACAACTCAGTAAAAGTTACAGGATGCCATTGCAATAAAAGTGTTTACTGTTAATTCATTGAAAATAATGTGTAAGATTAAATATTAACAAGGCCTCTCAAACCAATCAGTTTCAGAGGCATTATTAATCAAATTTATTTTAGCCCTTTAAAAAATTGACTGGGAGAACACCTTTTATTTGCAAGTAAGCAGGGTATAAGTACAAATCTTGGGTCTATGAAATTTTTCTTATAAAATGAGGAATGTGAAATGTGAAAGTTAAAGATTAAAAGTCATAACAAACAACTTATAATTGTGTAAATTGTTGTTAAGACCGATTAATATCAAGTTTATCTCCAAACTTTTAATAAAATAAAATTTTGAACATAATCTCTCTCTACTTAATGTATCAAAAATTGTTTGAATATATCACAGCCTTCTAGTCTGTCCCCAATAGTGTAATTCTTTTAATGTTTCAGTTATACAAGACAGATGTTAAGTCATGGTAAAAAGAAGTGATATTTCACATACATACAGTATCATATTAATGAGGATATGGGTAAGATGCAAATGTAATAATATATTAACTTTCTCCTCTGAGAAATTAATTTGAGCCAGTAGTTGCTTTACAAATGTAAATAATTCAGCTTTAGTTGAATGTTTTAGCAATATCCCATATAAAAGACAGTAATGACAAATGAAGCAGTAAGTTTTATAGGAGTAAAGCCTTAACTTTTAATAGCATCTATATTACATAATTTAAGTTTTGATTTTAAGGAATGAAATAATAGGGGATCCAACGATACATATTTAAGACTGCTGTGCTTGCTCCTTGGGAGGAAAACTATGGCAAACCTTGTTATTTTCACCTTTTAGTCGTGTCCGACTCTGGTGACTTTATAGGCAAGTGCTCTCTATGCTACCCTGTCAAGCACAACTTCTTTCAATTTTTGGAAGCCAAAAGGAGAAGGGGATGGCAGAAGATGAATTGCTTAGATAGTATCATCAAAGCAAAGAACATGAATTTGGCAGGACAGTGGAAGGCAGAGGGTCCTGGTATACTGGGCTCCGTGGGGTTGCGAAGAGTCAGATACAACTTAGTGACTGAACAACAATAAACATTGATAAAATCAAACAATATTTATTAAAAGGTGATATTTTAAAGATTTATATTTATATTAAAAACTTCTATCAATTTAGAAAATGGAATTAAAGTTACAGCATGCCTCACATCATTTATAGGTGTCTTGACAATTGTTTATCCTACAGCTTTAAGCATAGTCTGAAATTTGTTTATATTTATATTTTAAAATGATTTTTTTAGTTATGTGGGAAATAAGAGATTCTAAAAAAATTCTTTAGGTATATAGTAGACAATTTTCTTTCAGCTTGGAGCTAAAAACATAATTACTGTTTAACATTTGTCTCTGCGAATAAAATGTAATATATGGAAAAAGGAGGTTGAATATTTTCTTGTTTCCTTGATGCAAAGGCTTTTTTTTTTTTTGAAAGATATCCAGCTGAGAAGTAAAAAGGCGTATCATACTCCACTTGTCACATTTTGCTGAACTTGGCAAGTAAGGCACTAGGAAGTGAATCAGAGAAGGGGGTTGAATAAAATTCCACTTAGATATGGAAATTATTTCTATTATTAGAATCTCTAATGAATAAAATTGTAAAAATTTCTGTGTCCCAAAGAAAATTAAAATAGGTAAGTTTGACAGTTTCCTATAAATTTTGGCAGCAGTCTATTAAGCCAGAATGAAGAAGAATATTTAACATGGTAGGAACTTGTCATTTAATCAGCAGAACTTGGAACCATATAATGTGTTGAATGATCTGGCTATCAATTATTTCTACCCAGGGTAAGAGAGTAGAGAAGCTTATATATTGTCATTGTGAAAGCCATAAAACAACTGCTGAACAACAAAAGGAATATATTATATCAAAAAAATCATCAGATTGTTATTATTTCCTTATCTCTTTGTGGTTACACTGCTGTAACGCATTTTATATGGGACCGTTTCCAAAGATGAGGCAGAAACTTCCATTTGGTCCGGAGTCGGGTGCCCATCTAGCACTGGTGCTATAATTATGAATTATTCTGCAAAACTAAGCAGTAAGGATGACATGGCTGCCTTTAGAAAATTATTTTAGGTTTTTTTCCATTTGGTATTTTAATGTCATTATTTTGAATTACTGTACACCACTTGAATCCAGGGAAGCAGGTTATGTATCCTATGGTGTACAAATATATAATTTTCTAGAACTGGTGATTCTACCATCAAATTGTAATATCCAATAACTAGAGTAAATTTTGAGATAAGATATGCTTGTAGTATCTCCATAATCCCCCCTCCTTCCTTGCCTCCCCTTCCTCCCTCTCCCTCTGTGTGCATGTGTGTGCGTGTGTGTTCTAGCACAGATGTTGAATACTTTCTTCTGCTACAAAATAATTACTTTTCTGAAAGGAGTTGAGGTGGTAATAGATGAGAATTCTAAAAATCTGAACATTTCTCTCTTACATTAAATGATAGAATATCATTTTTAAGACTCCATAGTAGTGGACTTTTATTATTATTTTAGATTGATTTTTTGTGTGTGTGTTAAGATGATGTTTTGGGAATATCAGTATGTGCAGTTCACCCTCTTCGTGGTTTTTTTAAAATTACTTCATGACCCATTACAATCATTTTCATTTATAGCAGCACTTTTATTTTATCTCACAGCTTGTGGTTTACAGTATTTATGAGGGTACTGCATCAATTCACCCTCCATTTGTGTGTTGATGTGGCATTTATATTACATAGGAGTAATTTTTTTTCTGATTTTTTTTCTTGTATCACCAGTGCACCTATTCCATTCTTCCATCGCTGTGCTCCTGTGAACATTTCCTGCTATACCAAGTTTGCAGAAGCCCTGATCACCTTTGTCAGTGACAGTAGTATCTTGCACAGGCTGATTAGTGGAGTAATGACCTGCAAAGAGATTATATTGGGACTTTGCTTATTATCACTAGGTAATTTTTTTCCTCATTCTTAGCTATTTCTATAGTATTGAACAACTTCTATCCTATCCCCACAATATGAAAATGACGCATGCTCATTATTAATTCTTACAGAATAGGAAACTATTCCAAAAAATGTTTCTTATCTAGCTTCTGTCTTAAATGCTTTTTAAAACGTGTGTATTGATTCTCCTTATATTTAAGTAGTGTGGGGATTTTACCTGATGAAAGCTGAATTATTTGAAGGCACAATGTTGCATTTTTATAGTAGCTAAAGTAATCTGGATATATAAATATATATAGCTATATACAGCTATATAGCTACATAACTTTGCTTAGTGATAAAGAACCATAGATAAACTGCTGGAAGCTCATCAGATAAATAGCAGCTGTAGGTATATTAAAACAAATTAAAAGATTAATCCTTTACCCTAAAATAAATATCATGATTGCCACTTCTTCAGTGCAAATGCCCAAATACAATAAAGGGCATATAAATAAAGGGAACTTTTATGTGCAATAAAGGGAATTTTACTTTTTTTTTTTTAACTAAGAAGTACCATTCATTGTTAGAAAAGAAACACTGGTTTTTACATAGCATAACTCAACTAACTGCATAGCAAATAAGTAGGCAGGCATGTTTTTGTTTTTCCAGTTGAAATATCCTTTCACTTGAAATGAATTTAATTTATGAATTTAGAGAAGAATGAATAGGTGGAAGGAAGCAACATATCCATAGACATTTTTCACATGTCCCACATTGGCCTCTTTGCAGGAACAAAGGATCCAAACAAAGTTGTTGTAATGAAACAAACTGAAAGAATTAACCAAATGCAGATAAGAATACATAATAGACAGCATCCAAGCCTGAATATCATCTGTCTGCTCATTGTGGCATGATTATAGTTCAATAAGGACTCCATAATGAAAGCAGTACAAGCTTATTTGTCTGTATTGACATTTTGTTTCTTATATGGGCATACAGTGAACAGAAAGAATTCACACAGCTATAAAACATTACATCTCTCTAAAGTTCATATTTTATTTCAAATGTCCAAGGGAAAATATTTTGTATAGTTTTAATTAGAATTAGTGTACATAGTATTGTTGAACTAATTAGCTGATCTTTCAATCACATAAGTTTAAAGAGTGCAGTCCTAATTAAAAATTCTTAACTCTGTATAGATTTAATTGTTAAAATAAATATGATGATAATAAAAGAGAACTGTCCTTGGTATGGACTTACATTGAGCCAATAGTTCTGAATGAAAAATATTCATTAAATATTCACAATATCACACATACCCGATGATAATAAGATTTAGGGTTATTTGCAATGACTGAGAATTCATGACTTTCTAAAGCCATTCATTTTGAGATGATGATAAGACATGTAGCAGTGTGATAAATACATTTGTTTCATCAGCATAGTGGATTGAAAAAAACTTTTTAATCACTTGAAAGCCTACTTCTCTGCATATTTATATTCATAGTCAATGGATATCCTCAAACTTGATGAATATTGATAATCTCAGCTAAAGTTAGCAAATGAGCAAAAGTGTATAACTTAATCTTCTCCACAGTATCAATGCTTGCTTAAATTAAGTACATTAAAGATTACATTTCGGAAACAGTTCACCCATGCATTCCTCAGTTTGCTGATACTTGCTAAATGTTACATATTCATTATGCTGCAATTTATGTATTTATGTGCACTTGGACACATATTCATACATAATATAATTCATTACTTCTGTTAATTACATTAAAAGTAGTATCCCGACCAAATGATACATGCAGTCCAGAAGGAGTTGCAATTTCTCATGCTTTTCGAAGCCACCCTATCTGTTGTTGGCATTTTAGATTTGTTTCAGTATGAAACAAAATATCACAAACAATACAGCAGAAAGGCAAGATTTTCACATTCTAAACAAAGCATTAGATACGTAAGAGCTAAATGAATCACACTGATCAAATTGAAGCATAAAGTACTACATGGTTCTTCTCACAGTTTTTACATCCTTATTCATCATTGACATGATGCTAAGCATGTGTGTCTGCATGGAACATTTTGGTTTTTGCTCACCATGAGTTGTATGATGCTTTTGCAACTCATGATAATAAATGTACTGTTCTATCATGTCATTTAATCTTTTGTTGTATGTGCCTGCATCTCTTTGTATATGATAGGTGTGTGTATATAAAAATTGATATTAATCTGCATATAGGCTTGTTTTATTTAATTTACAACTGGGAAGCAGAATAGTATAGCTTAATCTGCACATTGTTGTACAGAAGAGTTGAAGGTAAATGCATTTTTTACTAATTTTAAATTATATTATGACAGCCATTATTTTTGGCTGTTTGTAGTTGGAGTAATTAATCTATTCCATTTTGTTTCTCTGCAGTGCTTTCCATGATTTTGATGGTGATAATCAGATATATTTCAAGAGTACTTGTCTGGATCTTAACAATTGTTGTTGTTTTGGGCTCACTTGGTAAGTAAATGAAGGTATTTGGTCTCCTCAGACTACATATGTGAACCTTTCTCCTCATGCGTTTAAAACTTTTTTTGCTGCAGAACTATTTTGCTGTTGTTTCAACAGTTTTCTCAAAACCATTCTCTCTGCTTTATGATAATTGAAATAATCAGAAAAAGCCTCTACTTGCATGCTTCCTTTATTATGTGATTCTGGCAAGAAAGTAATGAAAGGGATAATTGTTCAAATAGGCCATATGTAATGGCCAGTACAGTGAAGAATATAATTGGTTATAATTGTTTTATTGGAAAGTAACCCTAAAACTACCATCTGAAAAACAGAGCAGCCTTTTTAGTTTAGAGTAGAGGATATTTCCAGATAGCATTAAGAACAAGTTCAGGTATTACATTTGCTCAAGGAACATATCATCAAAACAAGTTTACCTTTTCCACTGCAAACCTTAGGAGTTAAAATAATAATTTCATGAGTTTCACTACAGTCTACATCAGTGTTATTTATTGACAAGAATGGAG
Source organism: Laticauda laticaudata (assembly GCA_004320025.1). NCBI lineage: Eukaryota > Metazoa > Chordata > Lepidosauria > Squamata > Elapidae > Laticauda > Laticauda laticaudata. The sequence continues at coordinate 11,534 of BHFT01060028.1, forward strand.
CAACTTGTAAAACAGTGACTTGGGCCCGAGTAGTTTCTTCAACCCTATCTATTTACACTACATTGGAAGAAAGGGAAAAACATTCAAAACAATAAAATATACATTTTTACCTTCTTCACATACCACCACCATATCACTGCCTGTCTCCCAAGTCATTTTTATATGCTGGAAGATTTGGGGGTAGAAAATACTTGGTAGCAGTTGCAAGTCAAACCAGATTTTGTGAGGATGGCTTAGTATATATACATGGTGAGTTGTATATATAGGATAGATATTTCAGTCCTGTTTCTGATGTAATGTTCTAATCCAAGGGTCTTCAAATTTGGCAAGTTTAAGACTTGTGGACTTCAACTCCCAGAATTCCTGAGCTAACATGACTGGANCTCCCAGAATTCCTGAGCTAACATGACTGGAGGAGGAATTCTGGGAGTTGGTCCACAAGTCTTAAAGCTGTCAAGTTTGAAGACCCTTGTTCTTCCCTCTTAGCCTTTAAAACTAAAATGTCATTTTGAAGACTATAATGAACTTTCAATTGTTGTTCTAATTTTCCTAAATATTACAGAACCTATTTTCTTATAGACAATTAGAAATAAAGTGCTTAAAATGGTAGCCAAAGAAAAATTATGTATCAAATCATATTCTGGAATTAGAGCATTTATGAACTGACATTTCACTGCTTAGTAAATTGGCATTTTCTTTAGCTGTTGCATACAATCCAACTAGCCCATCTGTTGAAAACATACAGCTCAGATGAATGAATATTTTTAGTATGGCCACTGACCAGAATTATTGAGAAAAATAAAGTAAAAAATAAAACAAGATAAAATATTATAATGGGTTATGGATACTTTAGAGGTTAATAAGCTTGCCGATTTTTGTAGGCAGTTTAACAAAATTTAACTATTTTCAAAGAGACTGAATCATGCTTATCTTATAACAAAACCTCTACATAAAAAGGATAATAATTTCCCAAGTGTTTTATCACAGAATGTACATTATACATAGGATATAGAAATGCTGTTTTGAGATGTAAAAAAAAAAAGCCAGACCAAGATAAATCACTTCAGAATTCTTTCTGCCTTTAATGTAACATATAAGTGATATAATTCAGTTGAAAAACAAAATGAAATATTTTAGGGGGGAAAATATCAATAACATGCACAATAACATGCCTATCCTTAAAGTACTATGTACTTTACTGAAGCATCTTTGTCAGCTTTGGAAGCCATGTTACCTTTGAGAAACTTTGAGAAAATGCCTGCCCTGGAATTTTTAATTGGAGTTGGGTTTTTCTGGAACCCTGACAGCCTTTGATTTTGTATTGGGAATCTTTGCCCACTTCTCCTTGCAAAAACACTCCAAATCTGACAGATTATGAGGGCGTCTCCTGTGCACAGACTTCTTCAGTCATCCAGATTTTCAATTGGATTCAGGTCTAGGCTATACTGGGGCATTCCAAAACTTTGGTGATCTTCTGGTAAACCCATTATTTTCTTTATTTGAAGGAATGCTTTGGATTGTTGAAATATTGACAGGTGAATTTCCTCTTCATACTCAGCATTTTAACAGAGGCCTGCATTTCAGCAGAGGCCTGAAGGTTTTGTACCAAAATTTACTTATATTTGGAACTGTCCATAATTCCCTCCATCTTGACTAGAATCCCATTTCCAACGGAAGAAAAGAACCCCCCAAACATAATTCTCCCACCATGATGCTCTACTGTGGGTATGATGAACTTTTGGTGATGTGTAGTTTCTGTGCCAAACATACTTTTTGGAATTATGGCCAAAAAGCTCAACCTTGGTTTCATCAGGCCATAAAACATTTTCCTACATGCAAGAAACTGTTAGAACAGCTGAACTTTATACAAGCTTGATCAGAATCCCTTTAATTGCTGGCAAATGTGTACTGACTACCATTTAATATCATTTTGAATGTGATTGTTTAATTCTGAACACAGCCATATCCCTACTTATAAGAGGGTATAAATGCTTATGCAGCCACATTATTTTAGTTTTTTTCCCATTAAAAGATTTTGTTTTCAATTGAATTGGATAGCTTATATATTATATTAAAGGTGGAAAGAATTCTAAAGTGACTTAACTTGACCCACTACTCTTCAACATCTTCATCAATGATTTGGATGAGGGGATAGATGGGGAACTCATTCAATTTGCAGATGACACCAAGCTAGGAGGAATAGCCAACACTTCAGAAGATAGGCTTAAGATACAGAAGGATCTTGACAGACTTGAATATTGGCCGCAATCGAACAAAATGAAATTCAATGGTGAAAGAAGTAAGGTTCTACATTTAGGCAAGAAAAACAAAATGCATAGATACAGTATATGTGGTACCTTGCTCAACAGTAGTAACTGAGAGGGATCTTGGAGTCCTCGTGGACAATCATTTAAATATTAGCCAGTAGTGTGCTGTGGCTGCCAAAAAAGGCAACACAGTTCTAGGCTGCATAAACAGAGGGATAGAATCAAGATCATGTGAAGCGTTAATACCACTTTATAATGCCACACTTGGAATACTGCATCCAGTTTTGGTCTCCACTATGTAAAAAGATGTTGAGACTCTAGAAAGAGTACAGAGAAGAGAACAAAGATAATTATGGGATTCTACTTTGATGAAAATAAGAACTGAGGGTGACATGATAGCAGTGTTCTGATATCTCAGGGGCTGCCACAAGGAAGAGGGAGTCAAACTATTCTCCAAAGCATCTGAAGACAGGACAAGACGCAATGGAAGGAAACCAATCAAGGAGAGAGGCAACCAAGAACAAAGGAGAAATTTCCTGACAGTTAGAACAATGAATCAGTGGAACAACTTGCCTCCAGAAGTTGTAAATGCTCCCAATACTGGAAGTTTTTAAGAAAAGGTTGGATAACCATTTGTCTGACATGATTTTTTTACCTCTCAAAAACAGGGCATTTTAATAGAGTATGTAGATTTCTATGTTTTCAACAGCTCCTCGTCCATAGGAGCACAGTCTGAAGCTCATAGGGGAGTTTTTGTATTGGCACTCCAAAATTGCTGTGGGGAGAATGTTAAAGCCAGCTAGCATTACTGCTCTTCAGAATTTGGACACAGTTGTGTGGTGTTGACAAATATGTTCTTAAGTAAAGCAGACTGGACCTATCGGGCTTCCAAGTCTTGGATACGTTGTTTAAATATACTGAGTGCGTTTCATCATTTGGAAAGCCTCCGTGGAGAAGCCTGAGATAGTGATGTTTTTGTAAGATAGACCTGAACCATACTCAGGAGTAGGTTTCTACCGGTTCAGACCAGTTCTATAGAACCAGATGTTATGAGTCTGAGCAGTTCGGAGAACCGGTAAACCATGCCCCTGGTGGGCCCCACCCCTTCCTGCCCGCCCACTCCCCGCCCCGCCCAGTTATTTGTCATTTCACCTGCCATTGCTAACCTGCTTTTGCCCACCATTACTGCCTGCTTTCCATTGCGGCCCTGATCTCCCTGAGTGAGTGAGCCTACAAGCAAGCCCCGGTCGAGTCTACATCCAACCTGGACCACCCTAGGCTGCTGCACTGTGTCCAAACACCCCGCCCCATCCCTGGGCTTGCCTGGGCTGGGGCTGTGCTTGCCAGGGAGAGGAGAGAGCGTTCTCCTGCCCCCGCTGGCCACGGAAAAGCCACCGCTGGCCATGGAAAAGCCACTGCGAGGTTGGGACCATGCTGGCCAGGTAGAGGGGAGAGTGTTCTCCTGCCCCCGCTGGCCACGGAAAAGTCACCGCAGGGTTGGGGCCACGCTCACCAGGTAGAGGGGAGAGTGTTCTCCTGCCCCCTCTGGACACGGAAAAGCCACCCGTGGGGTTGGGGCCACGCTTGCCAGGGAAAGGGGAGAGCGTTCTCCTGTCCCCACTGGCCATGGAAAAGCTGCTGCGGGGCTGGGGCCATGCTTGCCAGGGAGGGGGAGAGCGTTCTAGAGAGATTTCATGCCCTCTGGTACGGAAAAGCGCCGTGGGCTGGGCCGTGCTTGCCAACGAGAGGACAAGCACATTATCCTCTCTCCCGGGCCAGAGGCTTGTGCCAGCAAGGTGACCCTTTAACAACTCCAGGCAGCTGACAGTGACTATTGGGGGGGGGAAGAAGAGCCTGGAAAACCTATGCAGCATGTTGTGCAGCTGCATGGATGGCGGGAGTGGGTGGGAATGATCCGGAAACCCCTATGCCGTCAGAATCCGCCATCGCTGCCTCGTAGTGATGCATCCCCCACCCCCTGCAGGGCTTTCAGTTTACCTGGGGCGTGAACAGGTGAGCTTCCTTCGGAAACTCGATGCTTCTTGCAAGGATAAGGGGCGTGTGTGTGTATGTGTCTACAGTGAATGGATAATTGCCATCCAGTCTACAGTGACTGGATGGCTTTGCACAGCTGCAATGGACTGCACAATCCTAGTGGTGGGACTCAGGAAGCAGTTCTAACATGAATGGTTTATTTTACTTTTTTGCTATCATCCTACCTAACAATATGATTTTTTTTGTCTGTGCTGTAATCAGTGTCTCCATTTTTCATCGTTTTGTCTTTTGTAACCCATTTGTATGGTATGGAGTGCTTTGTATGTGCTGATGTGCATGTGGTTGATATATGTCAGGGGTCCCCAAACTTGACAACTTTAAGACTTGTGGACATAGCTGGCTGTAGAATTCTGGGAGTTGAAGTCCACAAGTCTTAAAGTTGACAGTTTGGGGACCTCTTGACTAATTATCAAGGAAGAGAGAATAACATTCCAGCAGATGCCTAGCAAAATTTAGTAATACTACAGTTTGGCTGTTTTCATTGAAATAGGTGCAAGATAGTGATGGTAGGTAAATTATTGAACAGTTTAGTTTGGTATTTATTTCAGTAAGCTGATTTTAGAAAAGCTAAACAGGATCAAACCTGGTAAGTACTTGGCTGGGAAGCCAACACAAAATGGGTGTGGGAAGGAATTGGGCTGGGAAGGAAAGAAGGAAGATAGGATAAGGTAATTTTTATTGTCATTTTTTTACTGTAAGTATACTGGCACACATTAAAGTGAAATATATATACATATCCATATTCATACATAACAAATATATACACATTCTACACACACACACACACACACACACCGCATAAAATCATTGCCCATTTTGAATACATAGCGGAAAGGAAGAAACTCATTGGATACGTATACACAAATGTGTTGTGAAAAAAACTGCAAAGAAATAGGATTATTAAAAAATACAGCTTCCAATCTTAGCAGTTATAGATGAGAGAGAGAAAGAGAAATGAAAAACAGGGAGAAGAGAGAGATGAGAAAGAGGGAGAAAGAAAGAAAGAGACAGATACTTTTTAAAAGAAAATAGAAAAATGGCTCTTTGAGTATTGAGTAAGGTAGCAGACCCCTGGGTTAGGCAAACACATGATTGTTAAATGAATCTTGTGGTCATTAAGCAAACACTGGCTGTTAAACAAGTCCATTTTCCCCAATGGGCATTTTTAACTAGAAACCGAAGGAATTGTTGGAAACTGGCAAAAAACATAGAAAACCTCAGTCACAAGACTGTGCAGGATGTGTAACTAGTCATAATGTGTGTGTGTGTGTGTGTGTGTGTGTGTGTGTGTGTGTGTGTGTGTGTATATGGCTGTCAAAACACTAAAACAGGTCAAGTAGCTCTGGGGAGGTCAATCATAAATTAGAACACTTGCTAAGCAATTGGCCGTTAAGCAAGGAGCACTTATGTTTGGTTTGCCAATAACATGGCCACCTAGCTATGCCCACCCCAGTCATATGATCACCTGGCCACGCCCACCCCATCACATGACTACCTAACCATGCCAGTCAGCAAGCCACACCCAGCCAGTCACATGACCACCAAGCCACACCCACAAACTAGGCCACACCCACAGAACCAGTTAAGAAATTTGAATCCCACCCCGACCATATTGCTTTATAATTGCCTTAGCAGTGGAAGAACACAACTTATGGGGAAAAAAACTATAACTTCAACTCTCTGCTTAATACTGTGTTTGGAATTCAAGGAGTAAAGGAAGTGTAAAGTCCTAGCTTTCCACTAAAAAAGTAGCTGTGTATGAACTTTAGCTGAATAAAGTTTTGCTGTTTCTGGGATGTACTGTGCTGCTTTCGTGAAGAGAAAAAAAATTGAATAGAAGCCACTGCCTTTGAGCATTTTTTATCACATAATAGATGGAATAGAATATGTATTCTACATATGGAGCACATACCATATTATTTAGCCAGAATTAAAGAAATTAGAAGACACAGATTGTAAATTATAGACTACCTGCCACCAGCTTTAACAATAGTTAAATATTGTTTTGATTCTAAAGTTAGTAAGAAAGTTTGATACCCAATTTAAGATTTCAGTTGTGAGTTTGAATCTCTTTCCAGTCCTTTTTGAGGAAAGATTAATTAGCTCTAATTGTCATTGTTGTCAACATGGTGTTTAAAGGTTCTTTTTGATTCAAAAAGGACTTGCAGTCTGTTCTGGGAAATCATCTGTCTAAATAGATTGTGTACATATAATTAAGATTATCTCAGAAGATAGGAAGCCTTTCAGGTTGGTGAGCAAATTTGGGGTTTTGAAAGTATGTGGGAGTGTTCTCTCACAAGGATATCATGGTGGAAGCTTGTATAACAAAAAAAATCATTGCCATGGTAGAAACAGCAAGTTGCAAAACATCAGTATCAATTTGGTTAATCATCAAAGTTTACATAAAGATTTATTAAACAATAAAGTTATTGACTATTAGAAATCAGACAAAAATATTATAGTAGTGACAATGCTTAACCTGCAGAAAGTAATATTTATATTGCAGAGTGACTTCATATAAATGAATTCAGAGAGCTACACCATGGAATATAAAAGTACAAAAGTGAGGAAAATGATAAGTAGTGATATAAGCTACAGAAACCTTTAAAAGTTATGTAGATTTTCCATACTTTAATTGCCACTCTTTTTACATATGCACTGCTTAAAATATGTTTAATGAAATAAACGGTAATATTTCTAATATTTTTAAACAATATTCTAATGAAATAATAAAAGGCAGGAGATTAGCAATCTCTGGTGGTAATTGTGGTAGCGATATTGATATTTTATCCAAACTTTTTATAAACCGTATATAACTCAAGGGTTAAACTTACTCCTGCCTATTCTTCCCACAACAATCCTATGATATGGGTTGGGCTGAGAGAGCATGACTGGCCCAAGATCACCCTAATGGCTTTATGCCTAAGGTAAGCCTAGAATTCACAGTCTCCTGGTTTCTAGATCAGCACCTTAAACAAATACACCAAACTGGCTCTCTGGTATTCAGTTGGGATATAAGAAAAAAACAGTGTTTATATAATGCTTGAGATTTTTTCAATATATAGAAAATACTCAAAGCAGTTTTTATAAAAATCTATAAAAATAATAACATTGTTTTTAAAATGTTAAATGTTTCTGTCTTCTTTAAGATGAAAAATAGTACCTGTCAAGTTATTGCTTCAACCATAATTGTATATTTCAAAGAGAATGGAACAGTTCAGTTAGTGGCAAAATATGTATTTGGTGCATGATGGGAAAATAAAATGGGTACTTTATTGGTCACAGTTGAAAATCTCAGTTCTAGCCAGTAAAACAGGTGGAACAAGGCCAAATCTGCATAGTCCAATCTATTGATTATTTTATCTGTTACTGTTTCATAAACCATGTCTTCTTGTCCAATTCAAACCAAATCCGTATATAAACAGAGAACAGGTTTCAAACTTTGATTTCACAAGTAGTGAAATCAGCAAGTAGTGGCAGCAACCAGCAAAGTGTGTGTGCAGTTGCAGGGACCTCTCAGCAAAATTCCAAATGCACATAAGCTTGCCTGCAAATCAATTCAAAATATAAAAGTATGGTCAGTTCCCAGAGTTTCAGGAGGCCAAAAGCACATGAAATCCAAATAAGAACAGTTGTTCCTGAATATTTATTTCCAGATAAAAAGCAGTGGCTTTTATGTAGAGTGGCTTCTGAGTGGAAGAATGGGAACCAGGTAAGAAAGCAAGCAGAGCATCTTTGGTTTGCTGAGCACATAGGGATTGGACAGTTCCCTGGATCATGTTCTTCATCATCAGACTCTAAAGAGCAACTAGTCTGGATGATTGCAGAGTCAGTCTCAGGGGCTTCATTGCTCATTCTGAAGGAGACACTCAGTAGTACCTCCAAAACAGGCTGCTCAGTATCTCAAAGAAGCTGACTGTGATACTCCTGGCATAGAAAACTTTAATCTCTTCTAATTATGGAATATAAGTATGTGCTTTGTGAAGCCAGACCTTTTTTATTTAGTTGTCTTTTGGGAAATCAAAGTACCATTCTGTTTTCCATATTTAAAGTCAACCCTAATTGTATCTCAATATGGCCTGATGTAGTAGAAAATGAAACTACAAATTATTTGCACACATATTTCTTTTCTGAAATTGCCATGCACTATATTTTTCTCTATGCGGACACAGGTGGCACAGGAGTATTGTGGTGGCTGTATGTTAAAATGTGGAAGTCTCCCAATGACTCTCTTACTGTTGAACAGCTTCAAATAGCCAAAGACAATCGTCAGGCCCTCCTGATTTATGCCATTGCAGCTACCATCTTCACAGTGAGTATTTGATGGCTGTCAAATTAGGGCATGTGAAGAAGGCCTCTGTAAGGGAGGGTGAAATTTACATTTGTGCCTTCAGTTCAGTGTTGGCTCCTGGTGACTGCCTGCAATTTTCTGAGCAAGGCTTTTTGGAACTGGTTTGCCCTTGCCTGCTTCCTGGGACTGAGAGAAAGTGACTTGGCTTAACCACTACACTAAACTGGATCTCTTATCAGGGAAAGTGGGTAATAAAATATACACCTTTGGGGTTGATTTTATTATTGCAAATAAGTACAAAATACAATAAGCAAAAAAAAAAAAGCATTCTGATCATATATAACCAAGAAATAAGATTATTTCCTTATGCTAATATGGGAAAATGTCCTGAGACCAACTGTTATTAGTAGGTTGCTACTGGAATTAAGATTACTTCATGTATTTGTGTTGACATTTTAAATTATGTAATTATGAAAAAATTGGGGCTTTGAATAGGTGACATATTTTACTTTATTTCAATAAATACGTTGTCCTAAAGTTTATTATGGAATTTCTTTTATTTTTCAGGTTATCTTTCTATTAATAATGCTAGTTATGCGCAAAAGAGTAGCTCTCACCATTGCCTTGTTCCACGTGGCTGGCAAGGTTTTCATTCACCTCCCACTGCTTGTCTTCCAGCCATTTTGGACTTTTTTTGCCCTCATACTTTTCTGGATATATTGGATTATGGTCCTGCTGTTCCTAGGTATTACTGGTATGTGCTGTGTAGTTTTTTTTCCCCTGTTTCTTTACTTTCAATTCCAGAAAAATATTTTATATTGGGTCAAATTAAATTTAAGAAATCTAAGGTTCTCCAGATGAGCTGTTTAGAACATCCATACATGGGAAGTACTTCCTTCTCTCATCTGATAGGCTGAGCTGAACTCTGAGGACACTCCTCCTTGAAGGTGTCCCCAGTTTTTGCTTAGCCTTCGTAAGAGATGGGCATTCTTGACTTGGCTGGATTCTCTGAAACCAACAGCAAAAGCAGTAAGAAAACAAAATGCAGCTCTTTAAAGAAAAAAAAGGGGGGGGGCAGTAGCTCAGAAATACATCTTTATAGCTATTTACAGCCAATATTATCATTAGCTGGCCATGGCAAGTACTAAGCCCTCAGTCAGGGCTTCAAAGGCGAGTGGAGCGCCGCTCAGATGGCGCTATATAATTTCCCTCAGAAATGGCCACAGCACTTAAAATCAGCTGGCCAGCAGGATATTAAAACAAGCTCTGACTCAGGTTTCGGGCAGCTATAATTCAGCCAGCCATGAGGAAAGACCTCTGTTTTCCTTTCTCTAATTCTTGGCAAACAGCTGCCTACCAATTACCTAGGGATCGTGAAGTGAGGTCGCAAGTAGCATAGACTTGACTCGCACCAAAAGAGGCTTTATCCCCCATCTTTGAAATATTGACATGTATTGTTTCTATTGCTTTCCCACTGACCGATCAGTAATTCCACAGTATATGTACCGATGCAATCAAAAGTATAAGCACCTTTTCATTTTCCCCTCAGAGAATCCTAATTTGCATGAAATAGGTTGAACTTGACACCAGAAGGCTCAAACACATATCATCACCCAGTCTTGCTGGGATTGAGTTTGAGATTTTCCTCCCTATTCAAACCATTATAGATAGCCCTAACTTATGACCATAGTTGAGCCTGGAATTGTTGTCATAAATTGTTGAGATCATAAGTCAAGGGATCACATGACTGGAGCCTAGTTTTGGCATTTTTTGCACCAGTCATTAAGCAAATCCATTTTCCCCACCAGGCAGTTTTTGTTGGAAACCAGAAGTAAACACTGGAAGCCCACAAAAAAAGGCCACAAATCACCATAGGATGCTGCAAATAGCCATGATGGTGAGCCAGTTGTCAAGTGCTCAAATAAGAACACGTGAACAAAGGGTGGGGGTGGAGATGAAGCTGCTATGATGTTGAAAGTGCTTTGTAAATAGCACTAGGGAGATCCTTAGTAACTTGGAATGGCTGTTAAGTGTCCAATTGTATATCAAGGACTGCCTGTAGAGTCTTCAGACATTGGGACTTGAGTGCAATTGGCTAAGCATTGCTTAGCCAAACCAGGAACCAAACTCTAAATGGGTTCTTCTCTCCTAAAGTCATGGGTGCCCTATCAGTGGAAATTTTCAAGAAAATATTGTACAGTCGTTGTCTAGGGTTGGTATGAGGATGTCTATACTATGCAATAGGTTGGATTAAAAGATTTCCCATATTCCTTCCAACTAACCGGTTAGCCTTTAAAAAAAAATTATTTGTAATATTTTTCCTAAAAGATTTTTGTCATACTGGTATTCTGAAAGACAGTTTATATATTATTATTTTAAAAACTACCTAAAACAAGCATAATTGTACTCTTGTATTGCAAATATTAAAAGAACAGCTTTCGCATAGAATTAATATTTTAAACTCTTCCTGCTTTCGTTTCCTTCCAGGTAGCGCTGTTCCAAATGAACAGGGCTTAGTGGAGTTCCGAATTACAGGACCACTGAAGTATATGTGGTGGTACCACGTCGTGGGGTTAGTTTGGATCAGTGAATTTATTCTTGCCTGTCAGCAGATGACTGTAGCAGGAGCTGTTGTGACATATTATTTTACAAGGTGAGTGAGTCTGGACAATCGAAGCATGAGTGATCCAACTTCTGAAATGTCAAAAGTAACTGGATGAGGTGAAACAATAGAACAGAAGAAAAGCAAATTCTCATTTCAGCTAGTTTAGAACTGGGGAGAGTAGTTCTGGAGTAATGCTTTGTCCCTTATAGTCTTTGTAGCAAATAAAGAGTGAATGTAACACAGTCTGCTCATAAATACATTATATGGAATTGCAAAAAACTAATTCTTAGAACTCTTAAAATTAAATCTTATCTATAAGATTGCAGCTGTATATTGATGAGTAACATAAAATCCTTAATCCCCAAATTTTTTTTGATCAGGAGTGTTCCTATGTAGAGAATTCTTTGAGGATCATTAGCAGGAACTATTGTCATTCAAGTGGGTTCCACTCCAAAACCAGGCTTCTATTCTAGTTAGTACCAATCTAAGGTTTTTGTATCTTGACAATTGGTATCAGTTGCTATTCAGTAGCTTTCTTGCTTAAGCTAATGAAAGTTATCTTGGGCTTGACCTTAAGGTCAGTGGTTTCATGATTCCCATGACATTGAAAAATGTAATTGATCTAAATGCAATTGCTTTGATACATGCCATTGGAAAAATCTCTTAAAACATAATTGACTCAGCAAATTTATCAGGATATAAGATTTAGTTTTCCCACTCTGATGGAAGATATGTTTAAAGATAGGAGATCTGACTTTTATTCTCCACCTTCCAATCAGTTGCTGAATCTATCAATGATTCAAAAGCCCCATTCCTTGTGAGGTTTAGATTATGGGTAGTTTATTCCCTGCCTGGATGAGAAATAGTCCAATTGAAATAGTCCCTGCTGTGCAGAATAATGGATTTCTGCACTTGAGGTACTGGCTCGCAATCTTGACAACTATCAAATATCTGTTTACTTCTGCAATGGAGAGAAGAGTGGAGTCCTTGATATGATACTCTTTTGATCCTCACCTAAACTGAGAGCAATTAAGCAAACAGAAAGGTGTCTCGATCTCAAAGATGCAAGCTCACTGTGAACTGTCATCCAGCCTTATGTTGAAAGCTCAGCTCCCAAAATTCTTTACTTTTCTGTGGAGCTTTTTTTTTTTAAATAAAAAATCTGACCCAGAAGAAGACATTCTTTCTGTAAGTCAGTTCAAATATAAACTCATATACTATATATTTTTCATAAATTGCTGAATTTATTTCTACTCAGTGTGTTTTTCTGCCTTATTTGCTGAAGTGATCAATCACTTAATTTTGGCTTCTCAGATAAAATTCCTTTCAGTAATTTGTTGCCAAACATTTGCAGTCATTTTGCTGGCCTAAGCCACTGCCTATTTTTCAGCACAGGTCAGGATTACTCAGTTTCACCACCACTTTGTTTGTAAGAAAAAAATTAGTTCACTATAACTCTACCCTTGACAAAAGCAACATTTACAAATTTGAGGCCCTACAAAATTAAGACTTGGACTCTTCACATTGCCATCTACGTTTGCCTATAAATGCAGTGCACTCTCACACTTCGTAATTTTTACATTTTTCCCCACAGAGAAAAACGGAATCTGCCATTCACACCAATTCTGGCATCTGTCAATCGCTTGATCTGTTACCACCTTGGAACTGTGGCTAAAGGTTCTTTCATTATTACCTTAGTGAAGATTCCAAGAATGATTCTCATGTATATTCATAGCCAAGTCAAAGGAAAAGTAAGGGGAAACTAAATTTGATATATAAGCAAAAATATTAATAAAACAGGAAAAAATATGAAAAATGCTCTGACAGATCAAAATAGAGACCCATGTAATCAGTTTATGTGCTATGAAGTGGGAATGGGATGTGGACCAGCTATACCTCCCATATGTGTAAAATCAGCTTTCTCGGGTTAAAAACAAACAAACCACAAACCGTATTTTGGGGACAGTGTGTTTGCAGATGACACCAAGCTGGCAGGAATAGCCAACACTCCAGAAGATAAGCTTAAGATATAGAAGGATATGGACAGGTTTGAACACTGGGCCCTATCTGGTAAAATAAAATTCAGTGGTGAAAAAAATTAAGATCAGACAAAGTGTTAATATTACTTTTTAATGCTATGTTAAGACCACATTTGCAAAACTGCATCCGGTTTTGGTCACCAAAACAAAACATGTTGTGACTTTGGAAACAGTACAGAGAAGAGCAACAAAGATGATTAGGGGACTGGAGTTTAAAACATATAAAGAATGGTTGCAGGAATTGGATATGTCTAGTTTAAAGAAAAGAAGGACTAGAGGTGACATGATAGTAGTGTTCCAATATCTCAGGGGTTGCCACAAGGAAGAGAGGGGTTAATCTGTTCTCCAAAGCACCGAAAGGCAGAACAAGAAGCAATGGGTGGAAACTAATCAAGGAGAGAAGCAATCTAGAACTTGGGAGAAGTTGTGGATGATCCAACACTAGAGGTTTTAAAGAAGAGATTGGATATCAGTTATCCAAAATGGTATAGAGTTTTCTGCCTGAGCAAGAGGTTGAACTAGAAAACCTCCAAGGTCCCTTCCAACTCTTATTCTGTTATTTCTTTTGGCCACCCTCTGCTATCTTATTGCCGCTGCCACCCCTCACTGACCTTTGTCATTTTCTTCATCCCATTGTTGACTAAACCTTCTCCATCTTCTTCCTTCTCCTTCACAAGGCCTTCCCGAAGCCTTGCACAGCTTTGGAATGAAGACCTTAGTATGTGAAGGGACAGGTCAGGCATATCTTAATAGCAGCAGGAGGAAGAACATGAGAACAGAGGGCAGCTGGGATGGGAGAGGGTAGGGTGGTCAAAAGGGCAGAAATGCCAGGAGACAGATGGGTGGGGGAAATTGAAGCAAGGCTGAACCCAGTAGGGCAGAAGGTATTAGGTCCTGTCCTAAGAGGACTGACCTACTGAAACTTCCAATATAAACTATGGAATTGTATGGTGTTTCTATTAACAAACATATTGCTTAGCAATGGAAATTCCAGTCCTAATTAGGGTCAGTAAGCAAAGACGATCTGTTCAGCAATTCTGTTTATAAATTGTAAAAAATGTTTGGATATTACCAAATTCTGAATGGTATACAAGGAAGATTCTTATGATCTAAGCTGGTATAAGCTATAACCATTTCTTTGTTAGCAGCCATAACTTTTATCATCATTACAATAATGTAAATGGTCGTGTTCCAGTAATCCCCACTGTAGACAAGTTTACCCAGAGATTTTTCCCTTTAAGCATATAAATAGATCACTTTATATGGAAAGAAGTAGTGGATGTCTTGCGTATTTGATTTGGCTTCATATAACATAGCTATAATAATTATTAAAATTAGGTCTTATCTTCAAGAAAGTATTACGTAAACATCCTATATTTGAAATTTTTCATCTAAAAAAGCATTCCGTGTCAATTTAATTTCTTTCTTTTTCTGATTATTATTATTAATATTATTACCTTAGGAAAATGTCTGTGCTCGATGTATTCTAAAAGCCTGCATTTGCTGCCTTTGGTGTTTAGAAAAGTGCCTGACTTACTTAAATCAGGTAAGATCATACTTAAAGCAGAGAATGAAATAATTATTCCAGTTCCTGTGCACTAAAGACATAAATGCCTTTACTGAAACTAAAATGCAAAAGATTCCTTGGCAGAAAATAAGAACAAATATGTTTTAGATAGGATGGTGCTTGTAAAAAAAAATAGCAATACTACTTAGACTTATATACTGCTTCACAGTGCTTTACAGCCCTCTCTAAGCAGTTTATAGGGTCAGCATATTGCCCCCAATAGTATGGGTCCTCATTTTACCCACCTTGGAAGGATGGGTGGCTGAGTCAACCTTGAGCCGTCAGTAAGCAGTGAGTTAGCCTGCAAAACTATTTAGCCTGCAATCCTGCATTCTAATCGCTGCACCACTGAGGTTTGAACGCTGAAAGAAATTTGTATAGAGATTGCAGAATGAACTTGTAACAGAAAGAGTAAAAACTTTTTTTTCATAGTTAGGTATTGTTTTAGAAAAGAAAGAATTATAATCTCATGTTGTTTAAGGAGGCCTTCACTGAATTACATGAAATACAATTTGACTGCCATGTTATCATTTTACACTTTTTGCTCTAACCATATAGTATTTGCCAGCATTATGCAAATGCTTGGAAATGAGTTAGTTATATAATTTGTTACTTAGATCTATTCAACCTAGTGGTCCTCATTCCCCCTCCCCCCCAAAAAACCCTAAATTCTTAAATAGAAAAATAAAGTTCAAATTCAATATGAAAATATTGGACTACTACATTCTCCTGTGTTTCACTACTTTAAAATTATTAATATCCTTCCCTTCCTTCCTAAGGTACATCTTTTAAAAAAAATCAGCTTGCAGAGACTAACCATTCTTATGCAAGAATTATTAACTGAAAACAAAGTCTTTTTTTATTAGTCCACCAAAGAATTGGTATAGGCATTACACTAATTTATGGGTTATCCAGATATAAACAAGTTTAACCACATCCCAGTTTATATTGCTGCCATTTGCTTTTATCTCTTGCTGCCACAAAATATAGTTTCTGAAGCAAACATGTTTATGCTGACATAGTTAGTACTAAGTACATTGGCAACCTTGCAGGAAAAATAGAGGGGATATTGGAAGTTTGGCTGTTCATATCTTGCTAAAAACTAATTTGGTCTATTGAGCAGTTTCATATAAATCTTCATTCTGATAATATTAATGACTGAGGGGTGAGAGATATTTGTCTGTGTAATGTTGTAAAGATTTTAAACAGGAAGAGCTTAAAATACGAGTAGAAGAGGATCTGACCAATAATACAGTATCTTTCTTGCCCAGAATGCATATACAGCCACAGCTATCAACAGTACCAATTTCTGCACTTCAGCAAAGGATGCCTTTGTGATACTAGTCGAGAATGCATTGCGAGTGGCTGCTATAAACACAGTGGGAGACTTCATGCTCTTTCTTGGAAAGGTAGGATTGAGTGGGAAAAAATGTCAAGAATCCTCTCAAAACAGCCTTGTATCCAAAGCAATACGAATGCTGTGATTTTAAAAGCTAAATCACTAAAATTGCCTAGATCTGGACCAAGAATGGTTGGATGACATGTGAGGATTCTGGTTCTGATATTTGTTGGTATCCAGTGGGCTTTGCACAGTGACACTGCTTCTTCGAGCTGTCTTTGTATGGAAAAGGCAGGCCTTGATGCCTTCAGCTAAAAATGTTAAGGTGGCTGCTTTGTGGAAACAGTTTCAGCACATGCATTCAGAGAAAACAAAGGCCAGTGAGGTGTCCAGGTTGGCCTCAGACATTGGCTCCAAAACAGAGAGCTGATTTCCGGACAGTATGAAATCTGAATTGTAATGAAACACTTCTTATATCTTTATAATGGCCTGGAAATCAATATATACAAAATATTTACTTATTTTTTGTGGCATAAAGTGCTATTGTACCTGCTTCTGCAGTCTGGAGGATTTAAAAGCACCTCTCGTAGTACATTTCAGCAGGTTATTCAATCAGTGTTATGCAGCACTGGTGAGGTTCCATAACAATATAGTGGGGTTCTGTTTCAAGAGGAAAACCACCACAAAATTCACTGGAAGAGAGACAGTTTTCTACACAGAACTATTTCATTTTTTTTTTAAAGTAACAAATTCTATGCTTTGAAAAACCTCTGCATTACACTATCCCATTATTGATACAGTTACACCCATAGTATATCTTCTGTTTAAATGAAGCAATATAACAAATGTCTACAGTTGTTAAAAAGTATATCCACAGCAGCAAGGACATTCTCCTCCCCGACCCCCAAGCAGAAGGGGAGGGGGAGAAACACTGTGTGGACTAGATTCAGTTAACTGATTCACAGTCAAATGAGTTCTCCACTTGACAACACAGATGCCTGTGCTGCTCATTGTGATATTATATTTTGTGTTCCTTTTTAATCAGGGACCTGAGGATTAGTGAGTATTCTCATTTCAAATAGGGAGAAGCTGATAATTGTGTGGTATAATGCGGATGTTACCATGAGATGTGAAAAGGAACTGAAACTTGCATATGCACTTGAATGCGAATGTTTTGGGGCCTTTCCTACCATATTCTTTCTAAAATTCCAGTTGGATTGGTGATAAACTTAATATTGTCTCTATATAATTAGAGAACAAGACATGATTTGATCACATATTTAAAAAGTTTTCCTTTAACTGAAAAGTATTAAGTACCTGAATTGTCAAACAAATATATTTCAAATCTTCATAAAGCATTGGAGTCATAGTTATGAAGTCATTTCTGCTCATTATAATTAAGGAATTCATGCTGTGGCAATTAAACTTCCAAGTGAAGACTTTGTAATCCCACTAATATACTATGTAGTGAGATCATCAATGTATGATAGTTGTAAGTTGAGATAATAAATATAATAAATAAAATATGCCTGCCATAATGTGCATTGGAGCATTAATTTAGAATTGGATTTGACATGTGTTAAAAAGGCAAAGAAAGGGCAGTAAAGTTACATATTTTAGATTTCAGTCCAGGGCTGCATTAACAGGGATAGAATCAAGATCACTTGAAGTGTTAGTATCACTTTATAATGCCTTAAGTAAGACCATACCTGGAATACTGCATCCAGTTTTGGTTGTCACAACATTTTAAAAATGTTGAGGTTTTAGAAAAAGTACAGAGAAGAGTAACAAAGATGATTAGGGGACTGGAGATTAAAACATATGAAGATTGATCTCAGGGTATGGTCTAGTCTAATGAAAAGAAAGACAAGGGAGAGACATGATAGCAGTGTTCCAATATCTAAGGAGTTGCCATAAAGAAGAGGGAGTCAAGCTATTCTCCAAAGCACCCGAGGGAAGGACAAGAAGCAATGGATGGAAACCAATCAAGGAAAGAAGCAACTTAGAAGTAAGGAGGAATTTCCTGACAAGTTAGAACAGATATCAGACTTGCCTCTCATTTTGGGTGTTCCAACACAGGTTTTTAAGAAGAGATTGGACAATCATTTTTCCGAAATGTTATATGTTTCCTGCTTAAGCAGGGGGTTGGACCAGAAGACCTCCAAGATCCCTTCCAACTCTGTTATTCTGCCTACCAGAACTAACAATACTGATTAGAAATACTGAAACTCATCTTTAATTCCAGTTAACCAATATAGCAGGATCAAATCAGTGCATCTCTGTTTCTTTTGTTTAAGCCAACATTCATGTTGTAGGATGCAAAGATCTATTTTTATAAGTATCTTTCATAAACAGCATGACTTGCACTTTGAAAATGCATTTGAAATCCTCTTTTCAAGGCTTGCATTTCTTAAAAAAGTGAAAAAAATATTGAAACTGATCATATTACTTTTCTAAAACATACAAATATAGAATTAAATTAATTTTCCATTTTCAAACAGCTGAAGAGATTTGGGAATAGGTCTGGCTCTATATCTCCAGGGAATGCTTCAGAAAATAGTGCAGTAGTTAACTAAATTTTCTCTCACACACATTTTAAATTGTCACAGTAATTCTCTTGCTGTTATAGCGTTCAAGTCTTCAGGTCAACTTTAATTGGCCCTTAGTGCTCCTCAATTTCAATTGAGAATATTTTATTATTATTATTATTTTAAAAAATGCATACTACAATTGTTTGGAAAAATATGACGAATCTCTGCACTGCAAATTTTAAGAAAAATAATCCTGGGACTTCTGGCTTGAGTCTCTTCATTGACAGACTGATCATGCACAGTTTCAATCCGTGCTCACTGCTGGAGCGCCCCAAGCCAGCTGGTTTTGGGGCTAAGCCACCCCATGGAAGTGGTGAAGAGGGGGGAGATTGCCAGCAGGGTTGAGGAGAACCACATCTCTCCTCCTCAGCTGGCCATTACTCCCTTTCTCGAAGGCAGTTGCAGCGGTGGTCAGAAATGGCCATCTCAAAGAAGAACTCAACCAGAAAAGAATGTGCAGGAGGGAGATAAGAAGAGAAAGTTTTGGTTGACCAGGTTAAACCGCAAAAGCAACAACTGTAAGGTACCCTGGAATTTAAAATATAAAAAAATAACATTGTTCCCAAAGAAGATTTTGAAGCAGCGAAGGAGAGAGGGAAGAGAAAGGACTTGATTTTATTTTTCTTTCCTTCCTTATACTGACAGCTAAGAGACAAAAGCAAGAAATTGAAAAAAAAAATCCATTTTGACATCAATAGGCATTTAAGATGAAAATAAAACATCAAAGAGATAATAAAGATTTCTGGATACTTACAAGCTTTTAAAAGCAGGAAAGGAGAGAAAAAGCATAAATGGGCAGGATCTGGAAAAATGGAGGAGACTGCCTGGAATTAAAAGGAATTTACAGTGAAATCTCAACAAGATTCCTAA
>BHFT01060030.1:0-20792 GCA_004320025.1 Laticauda laticaudata
TCTCTGCTGAAGCTGCTCCTGGCCGGTGGCTGCTTCTGCTGCTGCGTACTCTGCTGAAAGCTGCTCTGGTCCTGCTCGGTGCTCCTGGACTTGCTCGTCTTGCTCATGCTCCTGGAACTTCTCGTCCTGCTCGTGCTCCTGAGTTCTTGCCTCGTCCTGTTCGTTCGTCTCGTGCTCCTCTCCTTGCTGGTTGCTGCTGGTGCTGCTGATTGCTGCTGGGGCTCCTTGGTGATTACTCTGCTGCTGCTGATCCTGGTCCTGATGATCCTGCTGCTGCTGCTGGCTGCTGCTGCTGATGATGATGCATCTTGCTGCCTGGCTGTAGCTGATGATTGATGCTGCTGCTGCTGATGATGATTGATGATTATGATCCTGCTCGGTTTGATGATGATGATGATGTCGATCCTGCTGGTGCTGCTGCGTCCGGACCCGTTCATCCATTTCCCCGATACTGCCCATCTCACTGATATCCAGCAGGAGTGGTCAGCCGGCGGCCTCCCACCTAGCCTTGATCCTTTCGCAGTTCATTCTATCTCGTTCGGTCGTAAATCATTGAGCTCATCAACGCGCCAGACGCGTTACTCCGAGGCGACATACCGTCGTTGACCGCCTTGAATTCATATCGCGGACGTCAACTTATCTATCCTGACGCGCTCTCACGAGGCCTAAAGCGATATATTCCATTTGCATCCATTCTACCGAGGCATTGACGCCATCTCTGTCGCTTCTCGGGCGTAACCCGTTCCCTGGTATGATTAATCCATCACATCTCCCAGCATAAGTTTTTGTGCAGGAGTGGGTGGCAGGTCGTAGGAACCCTTAGTATGTCCTAGTGCACCTTCCCCGTCAAATTCTGGGAGACGGAAAACTGTTCCCCGGAGCGCCTTTCTCTGCGTACGCGCCACACCATCTCGCGTTAACCCCTTCATGACCATAGACCGCGCCCCAACGAGGCCGCTCCTCTCTACGAACTCACCTCTATACGTCCACTAACGTCGGGGCTGCACTCTACCTCTTGGTGGTGTGTGCGAGAGCAGCCCCTACACCTTCGGGAGCCCCTCTGATGAGTGGCCCCATCTTGGTCCTGCAAAGGAGGAAGAGGCGTATGCGGGACGGGAGAGGAGGCAATACTTCACTTGAGGAGGCAACACGAGGATGAGGTGCTGTGAGTGGCTGAAGAGAGAATGACTATCTGTGGCGCGAAGGGAAACCGGCTGTACAGGGACACCAAAGCGAGAGCCAGGCTGCTTGGAGAGAGAGGCGCGGAGAGTAGTCGGTTACACTTCGAGGTGCTCCTTCAGTCTGGTGCGAAACTATGCCACACCTGGTACGGGAAGCTGCACCTGAAGAAAAAATCTGGCCAGGCCACTGTAAGCTGACGGACAGAGGAAGACCATACGTCATGGCGCAGGTGCAAGCTTCCTGGAGGGTGAGATCCACACCGAGGAGCACCAGGAGCCCCTCTGTCTATCCTCTCTCTCGGCAGCCTCGCTGGCCGACCCAGTCCTCTTCCGGCGAGAGTCAGTCGCTGTCTGCAGGCAGGATTGTGGAGTCGTGCCACGGCGGAGAACCCGTGGACAGCTGTTGTCACCTGGTGGAGCGCGTGGAGGACTCCCTGGTGCGGGGGAGAGAGGAGACATCGAGTCACCACAGTCGTAGCCGCATCCACCCCCCCAGCTCCGCCCTCCACAGAAAGGCAGAGAGCCAGACAGCAGGAGGGGCAGAGCCACACTGTCCTGCTGGAGGAACAGGGACACCATCCGCACCAGTATAGATCTCCTCTCTCAGCTGGTAGCACCCGACTCCTCATCGCTCCAACCGCAAGCCCTTCCTCACCTATGTCAACCAAGACCAACCAGACCGCTCAAGAACATGGTGGAACCCCAGTACCAGGTGCTGAGGAACCGGATCACGGAGCTGCTTCACAACCTCGCAGACCCAGAGGAACCTGCTCCCACCCAGTCCAGGTCTGCTCCCTCCACCTCCATACCAGGTGATGTCCCTCCCATTCAAGGCTTCCCACAGTCCCCTCACCTACCAGGGCTACGGCTACCAGGAGGTCCAGCAGCACAGGCAGCAGCCTTCCCAGCCCAGGCACAGAGTCATCGGGGCGACACCGTTGCCACGGTCCATGATGCCACTGATGCCACCGACGACACGATGGCCACCCACACGCACCGATGCCACCGCACGCCAGTCCTCACCCAGGCTGCAGACCAGACAGCTTCCACTACACTACTCTCTTCCTCCACACTTGCTTCATTTCTTTTTTTTAATAAAGTCTTGCTGGAAACTTTTAGAAAATGGTTAAGCCTTTGCATTATGCTTGGGGATGGGTTAAGATAGCAGTGGGGTGGGCAGGATACCTGTGGAATGAGCAGGGATACCTTTGGATGGCTAATAGCTGTGGGATAGATAAACCCCAGTGCAAGCATAGTGGACTGTATGGTCTACCCTCCAGGTGCCACACCTATGGCCCTTTTTTTATCAATAACAATCTAAGCATTGATCCACACATTTGAACACAAACACAACTCTTTATTAAACGTCCTGTTCATTGTAGGCCCACCCAACATACATGGCATAATCTCATCAGTGTGATGACACAGGCTGAAGGAAGCATCCATTAAGCATCTATCATCCTGTCTTGCCACTCCACTGTTCCAGCTGGGGAGTTGCACCAGTGTCTCAGGAGGTTGCGCTGCTTCTTCCTTCATGTGAGGCTCTGTTGGGGCCTTGCACATCCTCAGTGTCTATCAGGTTTCGCCCTTGCCTCCATTCGCCCAGGCTCCATGTCCCCATTGCCTTGTTGGAGGTCCACGAGCTTGTTTCTGCAAGACCGGGTAGCGGGTGCGCATTGAGATTGTGCAGGATGCAGCCAGCTTCCACGATCCTCCTCACAGTCTCTGGGCGATGCTGCATGGTGGTGAGAAGTACCTGGAACCTGTTGTCCAGGATGCCAAAGGCATTCTTCACCACCCGCCTTGCCCTGGACAGCCTGTAGTTGAAGATCCTCTCTTCACGGGTGAGTGTCTTGAAGTGTAGGGCTTCATGAGGTAGGTTCTGAGGGAGAAGGCGTCATCCCCCACGATGAAGTAGGTACAATCTTGCGTGTCGTTGGCAGGGGTCTGGATCTGGAAAGCCCATGATGAGGTTGCCTTCCAGCCCCTCTTGAGGTCACTGGCGTTGTATACCTGGGCATCTGAACATGAGCCACTGCCTGAAGCATCGATGTACATGAACTTGTAGTCAGCATCAACCATGGCAAAGAGGAGGATGCTGAAGAAGCCCTTGCAGTTGAAATAAGTGGAGCCCGACTTGGGTGGTGCTTTGCAGGCCACGTGCTTGCCATCTATGGCTCCAACGGTGTGGGGGAAGTTCCACCTCTGATACCACTGCTCTGCAACTTTCTTCATCCTTCATCAGTGGAGGGGCACTGGAGGAGCTCCTGCAGGTATTCTTCGATGATGGCCTGCACCACTTCTCTGACCACAATGCTGATGGTGGCTGGTGGCACCCTCCAGCCGTACTGCATGCTCCTGTAGGTGGTCCTGAGGCCAGGTGGCGCAGAGTGAGTGCCACCTTGAGCCCAGGTTCCAGACTGGGGCCGGAAGTTGGTGTTTGCCTTGGTCAACCTGGGTGTCAGGCGCTGCACAACTTCATCAAACATGGCTGGAGGCATCCTCATGAAGTTCTGGAATGCCCGAGTGTCTTCGTTCCTGAGCTCCACCATCAGCTTGTGTACAGCCCGTACTCTGCTCTTCTGCCGATCCATTTCAGACCCAGACGCTTCTTGGCCGCCTCCTTTTCTTCCCGTAGTAGAGTTCACAGAGCCTGCAGATGGCTTCGCACTGTTGCAGAAGGATGGTGGCTGCCAAAAGGACTGTGTTATGATCCATGGTTGACATGACTGGATGCTGTGGAAGGAAGAGTCAGATGAAGGCTGCAGAGGTCTGCACAGCTGGGCTGCTGGTCTGAAAGTGAGATGCAGACGAGTTGCTCCACCTTTTTATAGGCAGTAAAGGTGTCCTTTGCATCCTCTAGGCATCCTCTAGGCATCCTCTGACATCCTTAATATCCGAGATAGGTCCCCTCTGCAAACGTTTTTTCCATTTTAAACGCTTTGTTTCCCGTGCTGCATCCGTTCTGCATCCATTCTGCATCCGTTCTGTGCCCGTTCGCTTCCTCCCTGCGTCCGAGCGATGCGAGTTGCGCGGATGCAAGAACGGATGCCTAGCAGATATGCGGATGCATAACGGATGCATAACGGATGCGTAGCGGAATGTGTAGCAGATGCAGAACGGACGCATTGGATACATTTTCCAGCAAAAGTTTTGGGCAGCCCAAAACTTTCTGACGGGATGAAACGTCAATAGACGGATGCTGGACGGATAGAGAGGAAGCAAAACGGAGGCAGTGAGTTCATCGCGTTAACCAACGGATGGCAAGCTTTTTTGTCCGTTTTACATCCTCTTTGCATCCATTGGTGCAGTGTGACATGGGCTTTAGATCAGTCATTCTCTCAATCCAACCTTGAAGTAATACTATATATATTACCTTGAGCTCTTGACTGAAACAAAGGGATGTAAATTAACAAATAAAGAAAAGAAAAATAAAAACTTGGATCTCTGTAGTGCTGTGCAGATTTTTATTGATTCTGGTATTTCAAGAGTTAGGAGTATTTCATCTCTTGGTAACAGACAAGATAGAATATTTTGGAATTTCTTTAGTTATGTGATAACCAAAGAATGTATGTGAACATCTAGCCTTTCACTGTACAACCATATCTCCAGGGATCTGTAAAACAGGTGTGGAAAAAGCTTCAAACTGTTTTAACCTTATTGGAAGTGTTCTGACCTCAAAACAGCCCCATTTGGAGGTGAGAATAGTCCTGGTGAGGCTCAAACAGTATCAGAGCATTTCCACTGAGAGAGGAACATTTTGTTTTGACTTTAAAATACTTTGAAATATTTTACACACAACTAATTACAGCTCCCCATGTTTTCATTGAATCCTCAAAAATATAATGAATGAATGGCTTCTAATAGGCCTTTTCAGATTGGGATGTGGAGGCTACCTGGGGGGATCTACAGTACTGGAAACATGAATGCCTTAAGAGCAACAATAAATATGCTGAGAAACAGCACAAAGAAAACAATACAGAAATTCTCAGACACCCTGACACTTCCATATGGTCAACAGCATCATTACCATGATCCTTAGAGTTAATTGCACAACAGTGTACAATCATCCTGACTATAGGCACTGTGGGAATGGCCAGAGGTGGCTTGCACTTCCTTACTAATTAAGGAGCTTGAGAAGAAACTCCTGTTTTTTATTTTATTTTTTAATTTACAAACTGTAAATTATGTTCCCAAATATGCTGAAATCATTATATTGTTTGGGGGGGGGGGATAACTTCATTTCAAAATTGCTGATAACCAAGTTTGATTTTTGAAAGGATGATGATGATGGTTTTGACAGGTCCTGAAACCCAAGGTCATCTCCATGGGAACCTACAGTGGCTGGAGGATCTTTTACAACTCGTGAAATTGCTTCGTTAGGGAATGTGACTGATTGCACATATTGGGGGAAGGGGAAACAGGGTCAGAGGCAAAGCACAAATTAACTGAGGTCAGAGTTGGCTCCACCTGATCTGTGCAGGCATGAAGCTCCTAATAAATAAATGGATTTCTTTTGAAGCTTGGCTTGAGACTCATGATTTAATTGGGACATCAGTCGGAACCCTGACAGCATATTTGCTTTAGTTGAATTCTTTTGTAACCAGAAATAGATACTATGATTATGGAGAAAAAGGGAACTGTAAGGCATAAAATATTTAAGATATTTGCAGACTTTGGAATCCTATTTCAGGATAATGAAACTGATTAACAGAAATTATTAGTATCTTCAATCATTCCATCTAAGAGAAGAAAATTAAAAAAGAGAAAAATATGCATAATTAAGATGACTAAGATTACACTTCCTATCTGCCAGACAATTGATAAGAATAATTAAGGGTATCACTGACATACAGTATCAAGAATGAAGAATGAAAAGAAAAATTTAAAGACATTAAACTTAACTACTTTTTTCAGTGGAGGTAGTGACTAGATAAAGCTAATATAAATGTCAATCATGAAAACAAAGTGAAAAGCAGGAATTCTTTCCAACATCTTAATAATAATTCTGCTTTGAAATCACATGATCCAGAAGGATGGAATCTTGGAATGGAGTTGTAAGCAACGTTCCATGCTGCTGCCCAATGGCATTTTTCTTTATCAATTCATTTCCTGATGTACTGACAAATTACACATTTTCTTGCATTGCTAAATTGGTGGATTAATATTTCAAACAAGCTACCCAAGAAGTTATATAGATAAATATGATATTAAATATTCATATGTAATTATAATCAATGATCAGTTAGATGCAACTTAAATATTTTAAAAAATAGGTACTAGAAATAAGATAAAAATAAAGTAAAAATGGAAAAAAAAAATTAAAAAAACTTGTCATGTCAGAACTCTAAGATTAGGATATCTTATACCTTCTAATGGAAACAAGCACAACTAAAATATAGCAACTTGATTGAATGATAGTATGGTTCTGGTCTAAAATTAAGAAATATGTTGCTTTTCCCCAGATTTGTTCTTATTGGAGGTGTTAAAGGTATGTCTGTATGTAAATGATCAAAGAAGGGGCAATGAAAAATACATCAATTAAAGCCTTAGGTTCATTCAAAAAAAACCCAAACCCCATCATCTTTCAATGAATGGAATGTTACTGTAGATCCCTTTTAATACTGTCAAGGGGTAAAATTTTAAAATAGGTCAGATTCTACAGTTCATTGATTAAAACAAGATTGAATGAATAGTTTGTAAGTAGAAAGGGCTTGCAGATAGAACTCATACATCTTTGATTATAACATCCCTGTGCAATATTAAAGAAATTTGACAAATTTTGGCCTTAACTTTCTCTAAGCCTAGGGGTAATAGAAAGTAGACAAAGAAGCTGCTACAGCACAGATTAGCTATGATTTTATTTTCCACCTTGCTGAAAAGTCATGAAGAAGAATTAATAGGGGCAGTAAATCACTGAAAACAGAAGTTCAAACTAATAACAGAATCAGCATTTGATTCAATGGGATCGATGCTATTTCCATATAGTTTAAAGCAAGAAATGCAGCATGGACCCTGGAACAGTGCTCATAAAAATATATTATATAGTACATAAGGGCCAGGGGTGGGATTCAACCGTTGTTACTACCAGTTTGGTGACTACTTTTTGTGACTATGTTATTTATTCATATTTCCACATTGTGATTTTAAGAGATGTACACCAACTCTTTTCAACTATAATTAAATAAAGGTTCTTCCTACTACTTCTAGCATTAGCTTGACACTCCTGATTTCCTAGCATCATCAAATATTAATTGAAAATGACAGGCTCAAAACAAAGATTCTTATGATCAAAAGGTTTAATTATGGAAAGCTGTTTGATGATTGTCCAAGAGCTGGCAGAAACTTTCAACCGGAACATTATTTCTAATTTTAGTGCACAGCATGATGAAATTTATAGCATGTTACATTATGGGGAAAGTAACTGTTTCTCTTCTATAAGAATTACATGTGTTATTTTCCCTGCACAATGGAAGATTCTCTCTCCTAAAGTTATCCACTCAGATATAGAGAGTACTGTCACAATTTCAAGAATCTAATTTCTTCATAGCATTTGATAGCATTTGAAAGTTTAAACATTATTTGCTATGAGTGGATTTTTTTAAATGATTCAGGCTTATAAATACAATTTCCATCATTTAATTTTAAAGGTTGTCCTATTAAGGAATGAAGATGAGGTTATTCCTGTATACATACAATACAGGCAAGTTGTAGCGAATGAACACAATGAATTATGTTTTATTTCATAAAGCTGCCTATGTACAAATGAAATGCGTCATAAGTGAGAAGGCTGTCTCTTGTCTAAATTGGGCAGCATTGCATCGAGTGATACAGGTGATGGGGAACCTACATACTGGTACAATTCCAATTTATTTCAATGTCTTCAACATTGGATGTGGGTAGCTAGCTTGTAGCTCCCATGAACTCATCCTGTTGACCATAAATCAAGATCTGCTTGAAATAAACCTGCATCTAGCCACTATATGATGATGAGGGAAGAGACTTGGTATATACTGCTTGAGAATTAAGCACTAAGGACTCCATGGTGAAGGATCCACTAAGATGGTCTGACACCATGTCTTTATGTTATGGACTTTGGAGAAAATTTTATTCAAAGAGTTAAACTGATTTACATGTCACAGCAAACAAATATTATTGTTGATGTAGATTTAACCAAGTCATGAGAAATTCAAAAGGGCATTCGACAAGGATGTCCTTCATCTCCACTGTTGTTTATTTTAGTCCTGGAATAGATATAGTAGACATGATGAAAAAATAATGGGTGTAAATATTAAAAATGAAATCTTACAACAGAGAGCCTATAGTGATGATTTATTATGTTTTTATAAGATTCAAAAGAAGCTAAATATCTTTGGGCTTTAGCTGATTTCAAAATAAATAGAAACCAAAAATACTGATTAAGAATATGACTACTCAAGATTATGAAACATTGCCAAAGAAGCCAGGTTTTAAGGTGAAAAAAAAGTTAAATACCTTGGGGTGATATTAACAAATATAAACTCTAAGTGTTTCAAAATAATTTTGTGCTATTTAGAATGATGTCAAAAAAGACACTATGATAAATTGTAATTATTCTTACTGGGTATAATTTCTGTAATTAAGATAAATATTGTACCAAATATGTTGATGATGGTGCTTCATTTAAACAATGGCAAAATATTTCTAAGCTTATATATCAAGGAAAAAAACTGAGAATTAAATATAAATTATTGCAGGATGCTGAAGAAAAATAAGAAGTTAGTTGAACTGGAGAGCCATGAATTAAGATTTGCGTGGCATGCCTTCATGTCGCAAGACAGGGTTAAAATAAATGCTGATCATTTTGTTAGGCATATCATCCTAAGAGTTTGGAATAAATATAAAATAAGATTCTCACCTAGGGTACCTTTTTGGGTGTCACTTCAGAAAGCTTTCTTCAGAAAAGAAATGATGTTGAGAACAAGCTGGTGGACTTATGAAATAATATCCTTTAAATAAGGGAAACTAATCTCAAGTGAATAGAAGAATTGGAATCAAAAGGATGTGTCTGCCACTGACTTACATACATACAACTGAAAGAAAGATTTAATCTAGATAAAAAAAATTACAGGTTTGAATGTGTAAAAATGAATTTGAAATTATATTTTATACTGATGATGAACATGTTATTTCCAAGTTGTTGCTGAAACTAAAATCTGGAAAACAAATATGTGAAACATTATATAATTCAATGGGCAAGGAACTTTAGGTATAATGTAATGTTTGAGCAACAGAAAAATATGTAGATGAATGCTCTAAAATTTAAACTGAACTATAATTTAAAAGACAATTTTTACAAAATTTATTAATTTTATTTGTTAAATTTGTTCACTGCCTATCTCACTGTGCAACTAGTCTAGGTGACTTACAACAATAAAAACAAACAAATGAAAAGAAGTATAAACATAACAGTTGCAAAGTAATGAAACATAGAATCAACAATGAAAAAGAAAATGAGAATATAGCAATATGAGAATAAAAGATGAGTGGGTGGGGAATCAGGGAACAAAGGAGGTGAAGTCAGGTGTGTTATCAATCTCCAGGTCAATTGGCAAAGCCAGGTCTTCAGGCTCTTACGGAAGGATAGGTGGGTGGGGGCAGATCTCACTTTGGAGGGTAGAATAATCCAGAGGGTAGGGTGTTACAGCAGAGGAGGTTCTACTTCTGGATACTAATAGTTAGTGTACTTTGACCGACATGATCTGTAATAGACCCTCTATACCAGTGTGAATGAGGTGAGCTTTTCCTAACAGGATGAATTGAGTCATGAGTTCAGGAGAACCCAAAATTGAGAAATGAATCAGAATGGGATAGTATAACCCTGTTACAACTAACCAGGGATGGGATTCTACCAGTTCGCACCTATTCACGAGAACCGGTTGTTAACATTCTAAGCAGTTGAGAGAACCGGATGTTAGAAGAAATTACTGGCCTAATCCTGTAAGGAAGGCAGGAAGGAAACATTCTGGTGTTGCTTACAGAAACTGCCTCTGAGTTAACCCTTTTTACATTTTTGGCAGGACTAGACTTCCTGTCTCAGGAACTTCTCTGGAGTTTTCTTCCCCTCCTTTGCTGGTACTTTGCTTGTGCCTATTCAAAGTTACAATGGCACTGAAAAAATGACTTATGACCATTTTTCACACTTTCGACTGTTGCAGCATCCCCACAGTTATGAGAGGCGAGGCGAGGAGATGTGTGCCTTGATGTGAGTGATATTGAGTTGGCCACACCGAGCCAATGACATGAGCACCAAGCCATGTCCACCCAGTCACATGACCATCAAGCCAGGCCCACCACCTAAGCCATGCCCACAGAACCAGCTGTTAAAAAATTGAATCCCACCCCTGCAACTAACTATGAAAAAGTAAAAATGTTGAGGCTGCAATTTTACTTTGTATTTGTCTATGGAGATTCTCAGTCATCCAGGTCACCGATGTCCCAAAGGTGTTTTTTCAAAAGGCAATTGAACTTTATTTTTCCTTGATGTTTCGCTTCTCATCTGAGAAGATTCTTCAGTTCTGACTGATTGGTGGGGATGGAAAGATTTATATTCCTTGCAGTCATCTGGTTGTTAGTATTCTTTCTGAGAGTCATTGAGGCCACCTGGAGGTTGTGCCCTCAGGGTCACCAGAATAGTGCAAATGGGTGTGCATCCACACCCATTGGAGCTATTCAGGTGACCCTGATGGCACAGATAAGCCTCCAAGTGTCCTCAACAATTCTCGGTGCTAACAAGCAGATGACTGCAGGGAATATAAATTGTTCCATTCTTGGCCATTCAGGAAGAACTGGAGAAACTTCTTGGATAAGAAGCAAAACATCTTCAAGGAAAAATAAAGTCCAGTTGCCTTTTGAAAAAACTCCTTGGGCTTATTTTTGTATTTTATTTCATTGAAAAATATTGGAAGTCAATGCTCCTCCCCCATTTATCTTACACCTCTCCTTCCCAATTCTTTCCTTTTCCCATTCTCTACTATTTTAATTTGTATTTTATATTGTGATAATCTTAATTTAAATAAACAGATCGTCTGTTACAAGCAACTGGGAGATACAGAAGATTTTTAGGGGATGTTTGGGGTTTTCCCAGATAATCTGAAAAGTTGCCTTTAGAATTTGAAGACAACTCGAATGTCAAACGAGAGTGTTCCTTTAAATTTTTCCAAATTATAGATCTTGTGTAGTTCCCTATAAATGACATTCTGTCAGTCTTTGGTTGTTTATGGTGTAATGGCTCTGTGCAGATTAAGAACTAACTGGATCAGCCTGTGATCTCTCTTGCACTCAAAAACTCACATGGCTTGGGTGTTGGCTAAGACTTTAAAGTTATACTGATGAAGTATGACATAGTCAAGTAGTGTCAGGATTTGGATCTGTGATGTATGCAAATTATTTTGTATCTGTTGGAAATATGAATTGTGTCATGATCATAGTCTACCCACTCTCCCCATGTACTAGCCAAATCAGGGGTGTCAAACTCAAGGTTCGCGGGCTGGATTCGACCCATGGGATGTTTAGACATGGCCTGCGGGGCTGCCCTGGAAACAGCAAAGGACTGACCTGCGGTGCCTCTGCCAGAAAAAATGGAGCTTGGGAGGAGTGTCCGTGACCCTCCCGAGCTCCATTTTTGCTGGCAAGGGTTGCAGGAGACTGTCTCAGCCAAAAACAGAGCTCGTGATGGCGACAGGAAGTCCTCCCAAGCTCCATTTTCACTGGCAGAGCGTTTAGGCCATCACAGGTGCACCAACACAAGTGATGTCAAGCTAGCCACTCCCACCCTGGCCACGCCCACCCTGGCCCCCAAGGTCAAACATAACCCTGATGCATCCCTCAATGAAATTGAGTTTGACACCCCTGATCTAAATTTATAAATAGCCTAAAATTATAAAGGTATAATTTTGAACATCATCCTGTTAGAAAATGCGAGGATCCTTTCTGTATAATATAAGGAAATGACGCATTCCAGGCTGATTAAAACTTGAGAAGCAAAGAAAAAGAACTCTTTTTAACTTGCTGAATATTTTAAGGCTTGAGCAAAATGCCATCTGTTATGTTTCACAAAATATTTATTTGTTAAAACTATTTATATTCCATGTTCAAGTTAATACAAAATGGCTTACAAATAATGTAAACAACTGTAAACAAAAACATAGTAAAAGCTATTTTAAAGAAGCTTCTAGGATTCTTCCCAGAAGGCAGTTAGTAACAGTGGCCTTGGTGGTGGGTAGGAGGGAAAAATGAACAGATTTTTGGGATGGTCTTATATAGTCCTGTTCATTTATTTTATTTATGAAACAACATTTTCTTCAAAATGGGATGATAGGTTTCCCAAATGTAATCCTTACAATGATCTGTGAGGGGAGACTGAGAGAAAGAGCTCATAACTAAGTTAGAAATTAAGGTTTGTTCGCCCCAACTCTAGTCTTTAATCTACACAATATCAACCTATACTACACTACATTAGATTTCTGTCTGAAAAGCCATTTGTGCCATATGAACAGAAAGATAAGATATAAACTATAAAAAATAAAATCATTCAGTAAATATTTGAAAATGCCCTAATTATTGCCGTTACTATCTACACAACATACTAAGGAGACAAACAGCTTAATTAGAATGAGATTATTTGTATTGATCAACTGTGTTGTAATTATAGTAACTATATTTTTCTATATTATTTAATTAGTATATGTAATTTTATAAAAATGTGTCATAGTTGTTCTCTTTTTTAGTGATGTGTTTTTTCTTTTGCATTTTTGCCTAAAGGTTCAATCACATAAAATATTCCAATGTATTAATTAATATTCTGGCAGCAGTTATGNTTTCTTTTGCATTTTTGCCTAAAGGTTCAATCACATAAAATATTCCAATGTATTAATTAATATTCTGGCAGCAGTTGTGCATTTGTTATTTGCTTTTTATGGATTGTGTTATTTCACAACAAACTGATTTTGTTATTGCACATGAAAACATTCTGAAAGTGAAATGACATAGTTGTTAATCTATCTTTAGTACATAAATATACATGCTTGTGTAATGCGTTTATGTTGAAATCATAAGTATTTATCAATGATTCAAATGTTATGCAATCAGTCAACCAATTGGGAATCTATTCAGAATGGCGAAAGCCATGCACCGTTAAACAAGCAACATGATAGATACTTTTTTTGCTTTGCTTTGCTTTTTGCTTTGTTTTTTGAAACATTCTCCTAACTGCAACTATCTGAGGTTATCTGAGGGATCACCTCTCTCCACTTACATCAGCCTACTGCATTGGATCTAGCAGAGAATAAATATTACAAGTATCATCTGCCAGGGACCGATGTTTGGTGGGATCCAAGCAGGAAGTCTTCTCCACCATGGTACCTTCTAGGATTCTTCCCAGAAGGCAGTTAGTGACAGTGGCCTTGGTGGTGGGTAATTGGCCTCATTGCTATTTCTTATTTCTGAGTAAAATAGGAATAGGGTTGTATAATTAAATACTATGGTTAGATTACAGGTCATACATGCTTTTCTAAAAGAAATATGTCAGTTTTGAATAAAAGAAATTTTCAATAATTAAATTTCAAATGGTTTTTATTCCTGACTCTCCTTACATAATTAATTTTCATTAGCCCTTTTGCAAATTTTCCTCCCTATTGTCTTTCCAACATTTCATGATATCATACTTTCAGTCTATGCATTATCTACCTGTCACTCCAACTAAACATATAGTAGTAGCTATACACTATCCTTAGAACATACTAAATCGAACTTCAGAGACAACAGTATCAATTAATGAAAAAAATCTTAATTCACATTCTCCTTGTAAGAGTATTTCTAAGAGTACCATCTGTTTTCTTAACATTAGATCAAATCAAACTCACAGCACACAGGATGGTATCTTTATTTTTAACTTTCAACAGATGATGCTGATGTTGCAAGTTCCATACACTCCCAAATTGGTGGATATGGTCTACTGTAAAATGTCTTTAACTAATGATGAGTATTAATCTAGAACCTTAATCCCAGAGGCATAGGAATAGCCATGTTAATAAAAATGACCTTTCTTACAACTTGTTTTGTTCTGAATGAATGCATCAGATGTGTCAAGACCGCACTTGAGCATGGTAAAAATTATGATACCTATAAAATAAAACTCTGATTTTAGGTTCTGACAATTAGAACTGTTTTGTTGTTGCAGCAGTGACTTGAATCATTTAAAAATGTTAGGCAAAAGGTTGAGGCTCTTTTTTACTTCTCTCTTTAACATTATAATTTTTTTGTTTATATTTGTATTTTACCTTATAATAAAGTTAATAAAAGTTTCTTTTAAAAAAGATTATTAAATATTTCTCCTGATTTTATTTAACAAATTTAAATATGTTAAAATATATTTAACAAAATATATTTCCCAATATATTTTCAGTAAAAAAAATTCTGGAAAAAGTAATTTTAACTTGCTACTATAAAGAGTAAACTTATTAATTTTCTCCAACGTATTGTTCCAATTTTAGTATATGTGCTGCTGAAGGAGGACTCCTTCCCAAGATGGCTGCTGAATGGTAAGGGTTTTTTTCTCTCTCTCTTGCCAATGATCTGCTGATTTTGCTGCCAAAGCTGGTTCTCTTGCAGTGCTGTTCCCTAGATTTGAATAGGAGACTTAGGAATGGACCAAGATGGCTTTCAGATAACCATGACCAATCTGGGAAGGGAGTCCTGAAGATTCCAGTTTGCTGTGAGAGCAGTTGGAAAGTCACTGGGTATCCACCTTCCTCCTGGTAGTTCATTTTCTTAAGCAAGCCTGAGTTTTAACTTTGTTTGACTCTACTTTTTATGTTTAAAAGTTGACCAGTCAGTTGAATGCTGATTTATTTTATTCTCACTCCCTGCTGGACTCTACAGTAACTGTTCATTTTCTCTTGCTCTGATTTATGTTATTGTTTTGAATAATTTCCCTGTAAGGAACCATGGCATATTCCTGGATGATGAAAGTGCTTTCATTTGACTTCCAGCTGACATCGCTGCGAGATCGGACATGAGGAATGGGTCTCCGTGCTCCTGTGCTGAGTTCTCCCCATTGGTGGGCTTTGAAAGCAGACAAAGCTGCCATGTAGGGCAGCGAAGCAAAGAGGAGTGCCTTACAATGTCACAGAGAGCTCTCCTGCCTGACCTGGAGCTTTCTTTCTTTCTCAGCCATGATGAGTAGAAGACGCAGCCCCAAGATGGCTGCCATGAAGTCAGGACAACCAATAACCACCTAAGATTTGTACTGGAGTGGATTTCAGTAAACAGTGTGGAACATCAGTGGTGGGATTCAAAGTTTTTTACTACCGGTTCTGTGGGCGTGGCTTGGTGGACATGGCAGGGGAAGGATACTGTAAAATCTCCAGTCAGAGGTGATATTTGCTGGTTCTCTGAACTCCTTAAAATTTCTGCTACCTGTTCTCCAGAACTGATCAGAACCTGCTGAAGACCACTTCTGGTGGAAGTGGGTGAGAGGATCCTCTTTTACCAAAACTTAATGCCAAGAGAAAGTTCAGGGTAACTATTAACTCAGAATTATTTGTTAAAGTGGTGAGTAACACCGTGAGAAAATTATCACACTGGAAGGAAAAGAATTAGAGACAGAATTTTTTTTCTTCTTCTTCGAAAATACGGGAAATTGGACTCCCAAACTGGGAAGACATGGAATTGAGAAGGCATTTTAAAATGCTGGAATTACAGATTTAAAAATTAACACAGCTTTTATATTTGAATTACAATTCAAAACAATCAAAATCAGATCTACCAGCAACAATATTGTTATGCAGAGAGTGACATCTGCTGATGAGAGAAAAATATACAAGCCTGGGAACATTTCTTTGAAGGACTGTGAAAATATCTACTGGATTATATTCACCTACCCTAAAATGACTGGAGATTTAAATATGAGAACAAGGAAGATTTTTAATTAAAATGACCCCTGAATGTTATGTTAAATGATTGAACTTATAAAAGTGACTTAAGAAGGCTTGGATAGCTCCCTGGAATATTTCAATGGAAATGACTGACTATTTGTGAGACATAAATAACTGTGGTTAATGTGCATTCTGAAGTGTAATCTCAGCTTTGAATAAAGGGTTCTTGGGCTAATGGCCAAAAGTGAGATTTATTAAAACAAGACAAGATGCAATACATGGACAAAAGGAGCGGAACTTTGAACAAGATGCTTTGGATGTTTCAAAGCATAAAGGATATGATACAGAAAGAACGCAAGGCGACTATGGAATTAATAGAAAGATGGCATAGGCCAAAAACTGGAAAGTATTATACAAGGGATAATGAGTAAAGATCAAGATGCTCAGGAAATGAAGGAGCCAGCAGAAGGAATGGAGGGAGAAATAGAATCAGGAAATCAGCGAAAAGAAGACAACAAGGAGGAGATACCAATAACATTAACAATGACTGATGAATCTAACCAGGAGAAAACATTTTAAGAAATTTAAAAAGAGAATTGGAGAAGCAGGAAGATGCTTTGGGAATGGAACTAGGGATCAGAACAAATAGTCACAAAGTTAGACAGTGGAAGGGGGTAGGGATGGGAGAAATATTTAGATTAAACAGTCAGGATGTAGACATAGATATAGACAAAGATCCTAGAGAAGAATATGGGAGGCAAAAAAAAAAGAGATTTAAAATACTGATGCAAAAAAGAGATGATGGATAGAAAAGAGAGAGACACAGAGAGAGAAATCCTTCTGAAAACATATTTTAACATAACAAGGTGTATTAACATTAGAATTATATAGACTGGATGAAAGCAAAGAATATGAATAGAATTATTTTGTATGTATTGTGATAGGTACGAGAATAGTATATTGAAACATTAAACAATTAATAATAATGAAATAATGAAGGACAATATTTTAATTCAGATAGATGTGAAGAGTGGAATATGGGACATATGAATAAGAATGAAGTTGTTAAAATGGGAAAATTAGAGATTGAACGATGGTACTATTAAATATGCTTAAATAACATTATGATCAGCAGTGAAATAATAAAAGTCAAATAGTGAGCATAACAAAATAATAAAATATATTTTAATATAAATATGTGTATTAATAGCAGAATTATATAAACTGGATGAATGTATAGAATATGAATAGAATTATATCATAAGTTCAAATAATATTGCAATAGGTATCAGAACTGAGTATTGAAACACTTAATAATGAAATAATGAAGGATGAAATTTTAATAAAAATAGATGTGAAGAGTTAAATTAGGGAAATATGAATATGAATTAAAGTATTAAAGCAGGTGAGAGATGAAAGACAGAAAGGAAGCATCTTTTAATATAATGGTGATATGAATAAAAGTTAGAATAGAGACAGAAATAAGAGAAAAGAGGAATTATAGTGTACACATTTTTATATTACAAGATAAATGTAACAAGAGGGAAGTTCAGAAATTGAATGGTGGTGGTATTAGATATGTTAAACAATATGAAATAATTAAAATTACAACCTACTATAAATGTGCATTATTATTAGAAATATATAAGCTGGATAAATGTAATAATCATGAGTAATAATATTATTTTTATTTGTACCAAAATGTATGGCACCCAGGTGTCACTCTGTTCATGCATTGATATATATATGTAATATAAAATAAAAAACTTGACAAAAAAGAAAGTGCTTTCATTTGATTTACATTAATATCAGAGGTGATATTCAGCAGGTTCTGACCAGTTCTGGAGAACCGGTAGCGGAAATTTTGAGTAGTTTGGAGAACCATCAAATACCACCTCAGACTGGAGATTTTACAGTATCCTTCCCCTGTAACGCCCACCAAGCCACACCGGTAGTAAAAAAATTTGAATCCCACCACTGATTAACATTGGTCTCTCATCAGAGAGTTTTGGCATTTTATTAATCTGCAAAAGATTTGGACCTTTTCTTTAAAAAAAATAATCTTAGATGGAAATATTCAGAAAATATCTTCCCTGGTATTTTATTTATTTATTCTTTGCTTCAGAGTTCTTTGGTTCCTGGCTAAGTTTAACAGAACAATAATGTATCAGATTACAGACAAGCAAGGTAACATGCAATTCTCCATTGTGGTGGAGATAGCATTCAGGACTGGGTGATCAGTCTCTGCCTGTGGTTGGACTGAGTCTGTCAAAACTTTGATGACACTCCCTCTGCTGCTAGGGTCCTCTCCAGAAATTGACTCAGTCAGCTTGTTGGACAACGTGTTAATTTCTTCTCCTGGCAAATTTAACAAATCCTTTCAAACTGATTGGAAAAATAGGAATAAAAGCACCAATCCTGAATTCTATTGCAAGCCAGAACTGGTCTACCGCTTTGACAGCTGTCAAACTGCAGCTTGGCCCAGGTTCTGCCCTTTAAAGGGGCAGAAGACCTGCAGCAAAGAGTACAGATAGTAAGAGTAGGTTTAGGAAAATGAAAGGCTGCAGCGTGCTCGGGGTGACTCCAGAGTAAGATCATTGGAGTCAGAGATGGCAGAATCACAAAAGCCACGATGTCAGGAGAGGGGAGGGGGCGGCTCAACAACCATCACGCTCTCTAAGCCCAGCAGCCCCAGAACAGATGGCTTCAAGCCAAAGGACAAGACTAAAGGAACCCAAAAGGGCTCCAAGGCAACAGAGAGGGACGAAAGCCACAGGGACAAGGTGCTGGATAAAGTGTGGGCTCGATGGAAAGAACAAAATGATAAGGAAATGGCACCCTGCATAATTTCCCGCCCAAATGAGGAACAGCCGTTATCGAGATGAGAGAGGCAACTGCAAACTGACAGAGATGCAGAAGCAGAAGCGGCCATAGAGGGAGCTGAAGAGCAGGAATCTGTTGAGGCTTCTGAGATCAGAAATTTCATCTCTGTCTGCCCAACAACAGAGCAACTGACAGTTACTGATCAGAGGTCTTTTGCCTCCAGGCAGGAACAAAGCCAGGACAGGAAAAGTAGAAACTGTCCTTTTAACAGTAAGCAGCCTTTTCGAGGGGCTGGGGATCGTCCCTTCCGACGCCCCAGATAAAATGGAGACCAACCCTCCCATTGGGGGATGTCTGACTTTGTTTGCCAGGTGTTGGGAGGAAGTAACCACTGACACCTGGGTCCTGCAGACAGTCCGCTCTGGACTATCTATAGAATTCCTCTCTATGCCCCTGAGGTTTTTCATTCATTGCCCTATCTCTAGGAATACAAAGAGAAGGAACCTTATGGAAACAGCTATTCAGCACCTGCTGGAGATTCAGGCTATTCAGCAAGGCATGGGATTCTATTCCATATTGTTTGTAATCCCAAAAGCCTCGGGGGGGATGGAGGGCAATTCTGGAGTTGAAGTGCCTTAACCGCCGGATGAAATACAGGTGGTTCAAGATGCATTCACTCCAGTCCACCCTGGAGGGAGTTAGGGAGGGGGACTTCCTTACCTCCATGATTTAATGGAGGCCTATCTTCATATCCCTATTATCCCTGCTCATCAACAATTCCTCAGGGTCTGCTACAATGGGAGGCACTACCAATACAGGGCCTTGCCCTTTGGACTTTCCTCAGCCCCCAGGTCACTCACTAAGCTGTTGGCAGCCCTGGCAGCCCACCTTAGGGCTATACCAGTTAGGGTCCAGTGTTATCTCAATGAAATACTGGTCCAGTCATCTTCCCCATCTAGAGTTGTAGAGGATTTAGAGATCACCATTCAGGTGCTCCAAGAGCATGGCTTCTCTGCCACTTCACTCCCACCAATACCTTATTCCATCTGGGAGCTGTTATAGATATGAATTCCTGCAAGGTATCCTTGTCCCAAGAACACCAGGAGAGTATCAGGGAGTTAATTGGACAAGTGCAATCTAAACCTAGGGTATCCCTGGCTACGCTTTCTAAGCTCCTGGGGAAATGATATCATGTATTAATATAGTGCCCTGGGCTAGACTGCATGCCAGGTCACTTCAATGGTTCCTTCTACCTTATAAGAAAACAGGTAGAAGTTGTTCCCTCTTACTGGAAAGCTGGTTAGTGGGGTGGGGAGGTACTGGGATTTTGCAGAAACCTTCCCACAGGATTGGGGAGGGAATGGGGATTTTGCAGTAACCTTCTCCTGGAGTGGGGTGGGAATGGAGATTTTACAGTATCCTTCCCCTGCCACTCCCACCAAGCCACACCATGCCTACCAAGTGACGCCCATAGAACCAGTAGTAAAATATTTTAAATCCCACCACTGATCTATCCATCCATCCATCCATCCATCCATCCATCCATCCATCCATCTAAGCTTTGATTTTGAGCAAGGGGCCATCCTATAATTTTGACAATGTATAATCTTGATTTCAGTGGGAAAGCGAAGCATATATTTAAAGCTAAACTTCTAAGCATCAACAGATCTTAAAAGCAGGATTGCACTTTCTATAAGTGAGATTCCTAAGGTACCTGCCATTTTCTTTCTTTCAGTGTCTGCATTGGTATGCTGATCAAAATTTGAGAGCTGAAAAATATGAAACTGTAATAATTAAACTTAAGCCCATGTCACACTGCCCAACGGATGCAAAAAGGACACAACGGACGAGCAAAATGTTCCATCCGTTGTTA
>BHFT01060033.1:0-10110 GCA_004320025.1 Laticauda laticaudata
AGGAATGCAGTAATCCACTTATGAAGGGATCCGGAAATGCTGTAAGAGTTTAGTTTTAACAGTAGTTTGTCATGTACCACTGAATCAAAGATTTTGCAGAAATCTATGTAAATTGCGTCTATTGCTTTACCCTGGTCGAGTGGAGTAGTCCATATGTTTTTGCAGTGTCGGAGTTGTAGGTTGCAGGACAATTTTTTTCCTGAAACCAAATTATTTTTTGGAGAGTAGGTTGTTTAACTCTAAGTGGAGGGTGATGAATTGGTTAATGATTGATTCCATGACTTTGCACATGACACAATTTAATTTAATAATCTTTTGCAACCTTCTGACAAGCAAAGTAAATGGGGAAACCAGATTCATTGAATAACCATGTTACTAATTTTACAATTGCAGTGGTTTGCTTAACAGATATGACAAGAAAAGTAGTAAAATGGGGCACGAAGCTCACTTAACAAATTTCTCACTTAGCAACATAATTTGGGGCTGGATTGTAGTCATAAGTCGAGGACTACCTGTAGTTTCAGCTCCATCTCAGGCCAGGAAAAGGATAATAGTATGACATTGTAATCCTATCTTTTATCTCAAATGACCCGTTGCAAAAAAAAGTATTTTAACTGAAAATTCTGCACTGACATTACCACTCCACCCTCATGCAGGAATTTCAAATCATATATTACAATTCTTTAAATAATGAATAGAGGTGGTCCTTAATTGACAATCACAATTGATCCAGAATTTCCATTGGTAAGCAAGATTGTTGTTAAGTCTCACCCAATTTTATAACATTTTTGCCATGGTTGTTAAATGAATAACTGGAGATGTTGAATCATTCAGTTCTTAAGCAAATCTGAGTTCTTTCCCCAAAGATTTTGCTTGTTGGAAATCCTCTGGAAAGGTTGCAAAATATATGCTGGTTGCAAAGTGACTAAAATTTGATCATGTGACCCTAGGGATGCTGTTCAAACAGTCGCAAAACAAATGGTCATATTGAGGACTATCTGTATTGTCCAATGGAAAATTCTGGACAACTTGAAAGTTCTAATTTAGAGTTTAGAGTTCTATTACTCTAAAACTTTTGGTTTGCTATAAGTATGGCTTTTTGTGGATTTTAATCTTTTCTCTTCATAATCCATAGGACTACGTTGGTTTCTCACAATTCTTTTAATCTTACTTTCTCCTTTCCTAATTAAGCTTTAAATTTTGCTTTGCATAAAATAAACTTCCCTTAAAGTTATGGACATATGCACTTGTTTATCATTTGTTTAAAACTATCTGCCCAAACCTTGTGCTCTCCAGCAACTTGATGTATTTCCAATTAGCTTGTGCTGTTTGTAGATTGGGTGAAAATTTTCTGGTTTTTATTTTCCTCATCATGGATTTGGAAGGAAGCAAATTAGGCCATATCTGCTCAGGGCAGATATCCAAAGCAAAGAATTAACCTCCACTTCCAATGAAGGAGAATTATATGATTTTCTAACATATATCAGCTTCTGCCTTCTAACCTAAATCCTCTATTCTATGTCTGATCCAGGTCTTCTGCCATGTATTTGAACAATGCTGTGATAGTTCAGTTTGGTGTAGTGGCTGAGTTGCTGGGCCACAAATCAGGAGACTGAATTTAGGCCTTCTTTAGCTATGAACACCAAATGCATGACTCCGTTAGTTTCAGCCCAATTTACCTCACAGAATGTTGGTAGTAGAGAAAAAAGACATTCCTTTTCATGAAACAATTATTGTTTAGCAATGTTAATTGTGCTTTAACTTCCTCTGATAATTTTGGAGCAAATTTTTAACAGCTAAGCTGCTAAAAATGTTTCTTTGACTTGCTATCGGTAAAAGCAAGATAGCAAAAAGTTTTCCAGACTAGAACCATTTCCCTAGCCTCTTTTTTTGTAATGTTCTGACTTCTCACTTCTTAGCAGGCAGCAGTTTAGAAAAGGGTTTGTTGTATTATATTGACTTGCATTGAATTCTACTCTATAAAGTTCACCATATACAGTGAGCAGTGAAATGGGTAGCATATAAATTTAAGAAATAATGAAAAAAACATGTACACATTACTAACACTATCTTTTTATTGTATGTGGCATATCATTTTTATATAATGTCTTGAAATATGTAGCAATATAAATTATATATTTTGCTGATAATATAGTTCCTGGGGCACTCCATAGTTTAATAAGGAGATCTGAATACAAAGTACCACAAATAAAGTTTTAACCCTATTTGCTAGAAAATGAAGAATAAATATTACTGTATAGAGATACTGTCATGCCCCTGGTGGAGTGAGAGGAGGGAGAGGGAGAGGAGAAACAGCCAGGGAGTGGAAGTGTGGCTCCCGAGGTTGTGGAGGAGGCTGGGGAAGGGCAGAGGCCAGCTGAGCTGTCAGAGGAGGACCCAGGCCCATCCCCTATCTATTCTAGGGCACGCAGGGAGGAGAGGATAAGGGAGAGATGTGGTTTCCTTGGGAAGAGAGGGTCTTGATCCTGTTCATGGGCTGCAGGTGTGACAACTGAATAAGAGTTTGGACCTGCGTACTGGCAAATGCTGGAAACAAATAGTGTAAATATCTCTAGTTTATAGTTCCTCTCTGAATTTGGCATCCTTCCCAGTGTGTATTATCTGTGGACATCCTCCAGCCCTTATCTTGTCTGGTTTCTGTTACTTTTTTCCTTCTTCATGTAACTGTGTGGGAGGTTTTTTTGTCTTCCATCAAAGATACTCAGAGCTTGGAAGCAAACTGAAGGAATAAAAGAGGCTTCACCTGTTTTCTGTGACTGTTTGTTTTGTATCTTACCCTCGGTTATCACAGATACAAGCCCAACTTTGAACCTGTACCACATGCAGGGTTGCCAGATCGCAGCTTGGCTCTGCGGCCAAACTCAAGTCAAAATACGGCCAAATTCAGCCAAATTATTTATTTTCTCTCATGGCCAAATTTTCCAGCCAAATTTTTTTATGCAATATAACATGAG
Source organism: Laticauda laticaudata (assembly GCA_004320025.1). NCBI lineage: Eukaryota > Metazoa > Chordata > Lepidosauria > Squamata > Elapidae > Laticauda > Laticauda laticaudata. Next base: position 2,976 of record BHFT01060033.1, read on the forward strand.
GAGTATATTGTTTTTTTGTTTTTTTAACTGTTTTAAATAATCAAAATTATTAAAAAATAGTCTTTATTCGACAACGTGACGTGATGTCATGGGAGTTTCTTTACTCACATCCAGGCTAGGCAGCTCACTTCAAACAACTGTTACTACTGTTTGGAAAAGCTCAGGGCCAAATGCAGCGATCCTGAGGAGGGGGGGAGCTAGGACATGAAGGGTTTTTAGGGGATTCCCCCCCGATTGAAAAAATATTATCACTAAACAAATAAAACAACACAAAAATACCAATTATATATGGAATCCTTATGAAAACTGAATGCCTCAATAACCATCTTTTTTCGAAAAGAGAGGAATTATCGTGGTCCGGAAAGGCAAGAAAGCTTTGGTGCGATTTCTATCTTGCAAGCTTGCACAATCCGTGTTCACTTCCATCGCTAGATTTTGTGTATCCATCAAGAACTTTTGTTCCCACGATTTATTATATTTTCTACCCACTGTCATATTTCCCTTTCCCATTTTCCTGTCGCTGCCATCTTCCGTAGATGTAGAGTTGTTCACTTGTTCGCTGGTAAAAATATGGTTTAGAGACTAGGCTAACGCTAACGTAGGCTTCCGCTTGCTAATATACATGTGCTGTGCACATACACATTACACATAGCTGCCTTACCATGCATGCAGAGTACACACACAATGCGTTTAGCTAGCTTACATGTACCACAGGCGTATTCTCTTGGTCGCACATTCGGGATTTTCTGTGACATCGTGCACCGGCTGACGAGAAAATAATCCAATACTGAGATGTTTACATCCGGGTTAACATCCGCTTATATTACGCAGTGCTGTTCACAGTCAGAAGGCTTTGGCCTGTGCATCGTGTCGTTTTTCAGAGGTTTTCAGACGATTTGACAGTCATTTTCATGCGAATATATTATATTGAAAACCGGTATTCGGCCAAAATTTCGATTTCACAGCCAAGCAACTTTCATATGGCCAAATTTCTGGCCAAATATATTTGGCTGGAGACATGATATTTTTCACGGCCAAACAGATTTCTATACGGCCAGATTTGTCCAATTTGGCTGGAAAAACGGCCAGATGGCAACTCTGACCACACAATGAGAATAGCAAAATACCAGTATTTTTCCCTCTCACTGCCTTGATTGAAAACTGTCCAATGGCAGCTGTGAAGTTGCCTCATACCCTATTAGGGAAGGAAAGACAGGATAATATTTCTTGAGGCTGCTGAGATATGTTTACAAGACATTTTATCAATCCAATTTATTGCGTTTGTTCTGACATAGATCCCACTTTTACAGAAACAAGTTGGATAACTCAGGCAACATTTTATGGGGTTATCTTTGTAGTTTCAGAGAATATAGATATGATTCTCAAAAATGAATTATACTATCTTTTGTACATATCTATGCTTGCACAGATAGCAGAACTCAGGAAGCTGGGTGAATCATATACTTTTGGATTAGAGGTAGAATATGGTCATCTGAAAGGGGGTGGGCTGGATAGGCAGGTAATATACCACTTTGAAAGAGGTGATCTCCTGATTCAATCAGACTAAATAGCTTCCAATCAGTGTCTACCCTTCTTGGAAAAGTTTGTGGAGAAGATAGTAAGACTACAACTACAAAGAATCTTGAATGAAGTAAATTATGTAGATTGGTTTCAGTTGGGTTTTTAATCCAGGAATGGGACTGAAATTCCATAGGCCATCTTGGAAAACTTGAACAGGAAAATATTGCCTTCCTATTCCTATTGGATCTCTCAGTGGCATTCAGTGCCATTGACATGATAACCATTTGAACTATCTCCCAGCCAGGGTTATAAATGGAAGTACTGTTTTACAATGTCATGTTGCTACTTAGTTGAGTAGACTTAATCAGTGGTAATGGAAGAAAAGCCACCCTTGGTCGGACTGTTTATGGTTCTGCAGGACTCAATTGTTTTTTTCTGTGTTGTTTAACTTCTATATGAAACTCCTTCAGAAATGGCTTATTCCTTCAAATCTCTTGCTTTTGATTGTTTATGTCATTGTCAGGATTTCATGAGTACTTCATATATCCTGAGACTAAACATTTTATAATTACTGCCTTTTGTTTCAATTAAACCAGTTAAGTATAAACTTCCTTCTTAATAGCACTTAACAGTTATATTTTCCTAAGAAAAGAAATAAAGGTCACTTCAGTGGTTAAGGCTCCAAGCTGGAAATGGGAGACCATTACTTCTAGTCCTGCCTTGTCACGAAGCCAGATGGATAACTTTGGGCCAGTTGCTGTCCCAGCTCTAGGAAGAAAGCAAAGGCAAAACTCCTGAAATCTTGTCAAGAAAACTGCTTGGACTTGTACAGGAGGTTACCAGGGGTCAAAAACTGACTCCAAGGAACCAAGAAAAAAAAGGAGGAAAAGGATATGATGAAACAAGTCTGTCTACTGGCTTGTGTCTTTTTGCCACTCTTAGAAATTTGCGTTCAAACAAGGGTGAAGATTTTTTGTGGAACTGTTGAGGATTGTTAAACTGTGATCAATTCTAATTTTGCTTTATTAGATATTTTATTAGACTCACTTTCTCAGTAATTTAGTTGTTCTATTCTTCTCCCCACCCCGAATTTTGACTTTTTGTTAAAATTCTCAGAGGGCAAATAGATTCTTAAGTATTATCAGTTAAGCTCCTTGGTATTTTTTAACTTGCTATGGGTCATCTAGAATGAGTTTCTTGGATTGTGATCAACATTAAGGAAGATTTAATGTGCTCATTCAAGTTTTCTTGATTGCAATTTATTTCATCTATGGAATTCATAACTATCTTTACTAAAAGTCAAAGAGGCATTATCTTTTATATGCCCTCTGTCATACAGGCAATACAGCTGCCTGTACTAAAGATAATGAATGGTAGTTTGTTGTTTCAGATATTTTCATAAGCAATTTATGGTAAGGGAGGAAATATAATAGATTATAAAATTTCCATTTATTTATTTGACATATCCTGTCTTATGTTTATTAAATGTTTAGTATGAAAAGTATAAAATTACAAATCCAAATAAAAATACTTTAGATTAAAAAGTAAAAGAAAATGGGTGGCTGAATGCTGCTACTGAGGCATGATGAAATTGTCACCCTTTACTCATTGAGCTCTTTCTTGTCTTGAAAAACAAGTTTGTCTTCCTTGTTTCACAAGCTCACTGGCTAGATTTGTACTTTTTAAAATGGTTTCAGAAAAAAGTGTTCCTTTAATTTGTGTTTGTATACTGCTGAGCTGGTTTATCTACGGCTTGCTCTTGCTGAATTGAAAACAGATTGAATATTCTGTAGCCTGTTTGCTTTTTGTGGCAGTGTAACTTTGGAAATGCTTTGAAGGAAAGATCTGGCACAGCATACTGAACACCTATTGTAATACTATGATAGAGCAATGCTTTGCCATCTCAACCAACTTCTGGCAAGACTCAGTTTCTCACAATCCTTGCTTTGTGTTGTTTCTGTGCTGGAATGATGGATATGAGAGACTGCTCCCTGGCTGTGGATCCTGATTCAGTTAACCCTTCTGGAGCTATTGCTGTTCTCGCAAAACTCCCATTACAATTCGTGCAGCTCCCATAAAAACCTCTTTTTCAGAGTGGCAGGATGCCATACTTTGCTTTTGTAATTTTTGTTTGTGAAATTTTGATTTGGGCAGTGACCCAGTAGGTGGAGAGAGAATGAGAATGAAATTTCCTGGGATTGTAATGACTACTTCTGTGTTACAGCCCTTCTTTGAATATAGGAAATACCTTACTGCAATTCTTCTATCATTGCAAGTGCATCATTGTTATAAAGGGGGGGGGAGTACCTATTTTTTGATGTGTTATGCAAGTGTTTAGGCTCCTTGTATGTTACTTTTACAGAATTTGGCACAGTTGACGTTCTTATCTGATAGCTGAGATTCATATCTACTAACTATCTTTTGAGCATAATATAGCCCATTATCTTTACTGAAATCATTTATGACCATGTTTTTGTTTTTGGACTGGAGGCATCCTCATAAAATATAACAATAAACTGTAATAGTTACTTATATCCCTACCATGTGATTATTTATCATCCTGACTTCAGAGAAGGGGTGGGTATTAATTTTCCTGAGACTGTTGTGGCGGAGTGAATTAATAGGGCTGTTGACACCACTGTCCTTAGCTGGACAGAAACAGCCAAAAAGGTGGATGTGGGGAGATGAATGCCTAGGTCTGCTTCAGATTTTAAACCTAATCACCTAAATCAGGGTGTCAAACTTGTGGCCCATGGGCTGGATGCATCAAACATTGGCCACACCCACGCCCGGTTTAGTGAATGGGAAAAAAGTCCTGTCACATGACACTGCCGTGATGATGTGAGTTTGCCACCCCTGACCTAAACAATCATCAAAAGCTTCAGAAAAATCTAATTTGGCAAGTTTTGAAAAACAGCTACAATGCACAAATGGAGGTATAAAGTATAATATAGGGAGGAAATGCGTTGCACCAATTGGCTGGCTTTTTGGTCTTTTGAAGTTGTTTCTCCACAAGTGGAACTGAGGTATGATCTTCTTCCATCATCCACAGTTTATTTTCCTCTGTTTAAACTACAGGCAATCTTCAACTTACAATTGTAATTGAGCCTGAAATTGTGGTCATAAATTGTGCTGGTTGTTAAGCGAGTTACCATATGATTACACTTAGTTTTACAACCTTTTTTGCAGCGATCATTAATTTGATTGTTAAGTGAACACAGCAATTGTTAAGTAAATCCATTGTCTGTCATGGGCATTTTTTGCTGGAAATGTCAAGTAAATGTCCATTTCTGGGGGAAAAAAAACCACTGTAAATCATGTAATTTGACCACAGGATGCTGCAGACCTAGTTGCCAAGTGCCCAAAATGTGATCACATGACCAGGGGAAGACAGTTGTCAAAACTTCAAATCTCTGTTGGTAGTAGCCTTGGGGAGGCCTCTTGTAAATTAGATTGTTACTAGGTGATTGAAAGTCAGCGACTACCTGTATGGAGGTCAAAGACCACTTGAAGATTACCATGGTCCAGATTGTGGCTATGCAGGTAGTTATTGGTGTTTCCCAATTTCTCAATGGCTACTTGTTGTTTTCTAGATGCAATTAAAGATTGTTCTTCATGTGTAATGCCTTCATGACTTAGGGGATATGGTTATCTTTGAGATAATTCGTTATTGTTTTTAGATCAGATAAAGTTAATGAGATCCAGATCCCTGTGTAAACCATTATCATCCTGTGGAACAAGAACATGCGCCTACTTTGTAACTCTGTCTGTCTTGTGTGGTAACATTCCCTCTGAAGTCCTCGAGCCTGCTCTGAAGTAAATATTGTATTGTATTGACTATTTTGGTATTAGTATTTTGGTCTTTGATTATGACTGCTGATTATGTGTATTCTATCGTATTTGTTGCTGGCATTTGGTTGTTGTTAATTCTGTTGTTCTTGTTTCTCCATATTGTTTTTATTCTCTTATTTTAACCGTAATGTATAGGCCATCAGATTTGGAGATGTCCTGAATAGACTATCATGCATTGCCTAACAGTCTATCTTCCTGAACACCCTGGATAATTTCATATATAACATCCGGTTACTGTAGGCTCTTTTCCATTGAGAATTGCTGAAGTTGCACAATTTTATATCCTTTAGGACCACTATGGACATATCTTAACTATACTTGCCTCTATGCATGTAGTAAGACACATGCTGGATTTTATATTTTATTCAGTGCAGTCATGATCTGAACTTTGAAACATTTCTTGTTGATTCCATTATCATAGACCAAGGATCTTCAAACTTGACAGCTTTAAGACTTGTGGACTTCAACTCCCAGAATTCCTAACATGACTAGAGGAGGAATTCTGGGAGTTGAAGTCCACAAGTCTTAAAGCTGTCAAGTTTGAAGACCCCTGTCATAGACAACTCCCTGGTCATTTACACTTAAGAAACAAACCTCTACAGGATGAAGATTCTGTTAAAATGTTCTAAACCATGTGCCTGAAACATTTGGATTTTCTAAATTTGGGGAATTTCTTTGTCAATCATGCTAACAAAGCCCCAGCTGATTTGTGGATTAGAAATAGTCCCAGGTGGATGACAGTGTTGCTCCCAAGTGACATTTTCTCCAATGAGCTGCTCCGAGCGTCCAGTAGTGGTAGGTGTTTAGTCTCTGCTCAGACAGGCTGGGCTTAATTGACAGGACACTCCTCCTCCTCCACGGCCTCCTCCTTAACGTCCCCCCGTTTTAGCTCAGCCTTCATTGGATAGGCAGCTTTCTCCTTGGCCAGAATAGGAACGAGTTTTGAGGTTTGATCTTTCATCAGTAAATTCTAAATTCACATCACATAGAGATCCAACAGCAATTAGAGCTCGAAGCTGTTGGAATTACTATCGGATCAGCAACAGCGATCTGGTCGCAATCGCAGTGATTGGGGCCAGATGCTAATAGACTTGCCATTGTGATTCTTTGAGCTGCGCTATTTTAAAAAGACCGCGGTTGTCCTTTTTTGTCTGAGGTGATTCCTCCCCACAGAGAATGAAGGAGTGGGGGCATCAAAGCTCTTATTCTCCCCTCCTTGCCTCTCAATCACAGAGGAGCCATTTTTCAGGCGATTGGGACAGTGAAGGTTTGCTGTGTTTGGTGCTCAATTTAATGGCCAGTGCCATTTTAACATGATCCCCGGCTGCCTTTTTGGTGTGCAATCTAATGGACAGCACCATTCTCAAATTGCATTGAGTGAAACTTCCATCTAACTTTTATTTGACTGCTGAGAGATTTTAACCCCCTTCAGGGCTCTCAGTGCAGAGACCAGGGGGAAGAAATCAATTCTCCTATGAGCTGCTCAGAGCATCCAGTAGTGGGAGGTGCTTAGTCTCCGCACAGGCTGAGCTTGATTTGTGGAACGTTCCTCCTCCACCACATGACTCCTCAGCGTTCCCCAGTTTTTGCTCAGCCTCGGGTGAGACAGGCAGTGCTTTGGATGCTTCCTTGACTGTAACAGGAATATTAGCAGGTTTGATTACAATTTGGTTTTCCTTTGGTTTTTTCCCTTGTCTTTAGCCTTCAATCCTTATCAGAGTCCGGTTTAAGGGAAGCACTGTTCGCCCCCCCCCCCAAAAAA
>BHFT01060035.1:0-15540 GCA_004320025.1 Laticauda laticaudata
CTCCTCCTCCTCCTCTTCCTCCTCCTCCTCCTCCTTGCTCTTGCCCTTGCCCTTGCCCTTCCATCTTTCCATCTACCTCTCAACTGCTTGCAGATTTTTTTATAATGCCTGTTAAATATCTTAATCATTATCTGTCAAAATTAGAAAATAAATATTGTATTCCAAAAGACAAAGGAATTGTTGACAACTTTGTCAATAAAGTTTTTGCATTAATCTGAGTTATGAAGAAACCAAGACATATTTAGTTCATTGCCCAATAATTTCTTCAACATTTTACCTGCTTTCCAATGCATCAATTAAATGATACTTCTACAATGAACATGGTTAAGTTGCTTATGTTATCAGTTTCAAATACACAACACCTATGACAAGAAAAAATCTTTCTTCCAGGGGTGGGATTCAAATTTTTTAACAATCAGTTCCGTAAGCAAAAAATGGAGTGTAGGGGGGGGGATGCAGTTCCCCCCTCCTGCGCCTCAGGGAAGCCTCCTGGGTGAAGCAGTAAAACAGCACGGGGAATCCCAGCACAGCTGATCATCAGAACAGCTGATTGTTGGGGGAGAAAAAGAAATACCTTAAGGAGTGACTACATGGGGGCGAATGCAGTCAGCAATGTCATGCATGCGTGATAAGGACTGACTGGGAGGGGAGGGACAGGCAGAGAGGGGCAGGGCCAGCCAGGGGCACAATTTGCCAGTTCTCCAAACTGTGCAGAATCATAACAACCGGTTCTATTGAACCGGTCTGAACTAGTAGAATACCACTCCTGCTTTCCTCCATGGTTTATCAAGGAATAAATCTAGCTTTGGTGGTGTGAAGCACACAATTCAAAACACTTATTACCTGTTTTCCAATGTACCGCTCCTGAATCTGTTTTTTTGAGACTACATTCACTACTGAACCTCAGGAAAGGGACAGCTAAGTATAACTATTCTTATAGAAATTCTTAATAATAATCTATAGCTGGCTGATAGACCTTTCAGAAGGAAAATAAAATTTCAATTCTAATTTCTAAAATTGATTATTAAGTTTGTCTACCCATTCCATTTTAGTATGCCCTTCCTAATATGTGCTGAGCATTCTGGGGCATTGTACTAGGCCAGTCCTGGCTATTGTGAAGATTTATTTCTGAGTGATCACAGAAAGCTTGGTTGTTGAAGCAGAAGGAATATCTAATTTATCCAGTAAATTAGCAGAAGTTATGAACAGATAGGGAGGACCAAACAAGTCTTCGGGCATCAGATACCCACAAAACTTTGGATTCTGTTAAACAGGATAGTAGTAACTGCCTAGAATAACTTCATGGCAAGATAAGTAGCAAATAAACTTCACAAATAAGTAAACAATGCAAGTTTAGGAGGAAATTTATTAAAAACTTCTGAGCTCAATTTCAAAACCAGGGTAGAACAGTTATCTGCCACTGTGTTCTCAAAAGCAGGTTATACTGATATTAAAAACATATGTCATAACATTGAAAGATGACGATAATTTATTTCTCAGAATAATCAGTCATGCAAAACATTTGATATACCATGGTTTCCAATATTATCCAGATTGTTCAATTTAACAAACTGTAATAATACAGCAGATTTTTTCTTAGATTCCAAATCTCTTAACAGAATCTTTCAGTACAAGTCTCCCTAAAGAGACCACACTGCATTTAAATGAAGTTTAAATCCAAGCATTCTCATCATGAATTTCCTAAACATAGTTAGAAAATGTCAGCACAGTTTTCATGGCACATAACTTGCAAGATACAGAGTAGTTAGACAGACTCAACAACATACTATATAAAATATCTGAATTGAGAAAAGCATAAAGCTGTGTTTCTACACCTTGGCAACTTTAAGAGGTCTGGACTTCAATTCCCAGGATTTCCCAGCCAGCCAAGGTGGGGAAACAGTGGAAAGGCTGCAAAGAAGGAGACAACGGTTTGAGCAAAAAAAAGCTCCTATATCTTGCTTGCTAAATAATTGACAGAGGTTCCTCTGTGTCAGGTTCCTCTTCATACTAATGAAAACAAATGAGTCATTGCATCTGCTGGTAGAACATTCATGTACGAAGACAAGCTGTTCTCCAGCATCATTGGATCTAAGCATAATGTTAAAGGCTAGGTCACACTGGCCAACGGATGCAAAACATATGCAAAAAGGACACAGCGGACAAGCAAAATTTCGGGGGTGGCTCCATCCATTGTTATCCGCCTCTCGAAAGTCCCCAAATTTGATAAACAGAACGGACAAAATGGGACGAAGGATGGCGGGGGTATTATGTAGCGAGGATGATATCGGATGTTCGAGGAAGCCTAGTGGATGAAGTGATGCGAAGTTGGATGGACACATTCCGCAGGGCTTCTAGGACAATTGTGAAAGTAGACTGTAGCGGCAAGGAGCGTTGCATAGCAGATACACGGAATGTCATCACAGACGCCTATAGGTATGCATAGGGATGCGTAGTGAAGCGTAGGCAGATCACAAGCATTACTGTGCAGCGATGGGGAGGATGAATTGTCTCAGGGCTCACGGATAATAAAAGGATGCAGCTTGCAAAGCAGTCAGCATTCAGGAGGAAAGACTGCTGCCAAGACAATCTGAAAAGAACACCATTGGTTCGACAGCTAGGAAGAAGAGAAACCTGTGCTACTCTGCCAGCCCTGGCAAACAAGGACAGAACCACCAATCCCCACCCTGTGTGACTCTGAGCTTGCTGGTGGCTTCTGCTGCTGGTGGGATGCTCTCTTGCGTTTGCTGCTGCTGGTGCTTCTGCTGGTGCTGCTGGTCGCTTTTCCTGCTGCTGGCTGGTGCTCGCTGCTGTGCTGCTGGTTGCTTCTTCCTGCCTTGCTGCTGCTGCTGGTGGTGCGTTGCTGTCGCTTCCTCTCTGCTTGTTGCTGTTGCGTCTGTGATGGACCAGCCCCAAGGCCCTCTAAGTCTCTTGCAGCTGAAGCTCTGAACCCCTGCAGAGGGAGGAAGTGTAGGCAAGGTAAGGAAAGGGGAACGGAATCATCACTTCCATTCCGAGGACCATGAGGAACGCAGAGGATGCTTGGTAATGGTGGGGAGAATGATATACTGTTGGAGAAGGCCACCAGGATCTGATCGCAACACCCAGAGGAAAGCAGTGCCAAGCTTGGAGGAAAGGCATAAGAGCTGGCTACCACTTCAGACTGTACTCCTGGACGGTATGAAGCATCACTGCAACCTGTATGGCAGAGTGGCACCTGCATAGAACATCTTTGAAGAGTCCCTTTCAAGCTCCTGGACTGGTAGATGTACCGTCTATGGCCCAAGTTGCCAGTTGCCTGGAGTCAGAGAGTCGTTCGATATACCCTGCTACCGCAGGAGCACCCTCTGCGTCAACCCTTTCCCTCAGACAGCTGGATCAGACGCCAGTACCGGATCCCAGCTACCAGTGTTCTAGGATCAGCTGTCTTTGACTGGTCGCATGCTGGAACAGACTCCTTCCACACATGCTGCCAACCACTAGACAGAGGAATAGGAAGATCCCCTGTCTCAAATGGAGCCAAGAGATTAAGCCAGCATCCAGAGTACGTAACCTCCATCTCAAATCCGTCTCCACCGCACAGGACAGAGCAGCAGTAAGTCCAGAGTACTGAAGGGCCAAGCCACATCTGCCTGCTGGAGATCAGTATCTGTGGCTATACTAAATCCCAAACCACGCCAAGAATTCTTCTCTCTCTCAGCTGGTACACAGTGAATGCCATCTCTAACGCAAGCCTTCATGTGTATTGTGAAGTCAGAGACCTATTATGGACCCTTCGCCAGTTATTTGAAGTGATGAAGGAGAAAATCACGACACTGCTTGCACACCATATCCCTCCGGGCCCAGCTGAGCACTACTACCCGCCCACTCGGCATAGTACGCCTCCTCACCCCAGCATGCTCACCAGCTTCACATTCACAGTCTCCCCACTGTCTTACCAACTCTACCGCACGTCTTCACCAGTACGTACTCCAATAATGCGCCCTCTTCCCAGTCCAGGCCATGGTACATTCTTGCATGTCCACAAGAGCTCACTCCCGCAGTCTCGCAGACCAGACAGCCCACCACACCGCTTCCTTCGCTCCATCCCACAGCAAGGCCCCCTCCGAAAGTTAAATCTGTCATCAAGTCCTGTGCCGACATCCCAGGTCCTTGTAGGAAGGCCTCTCAACCACGGAACTGAGGTCAGCTCTCTAGAGCTGCCTGAACACACCGATTCACTGTGTTACCTCTCGGGGGACCAAGCACCCCCATGGGCATCAGACCAGCACTCCAGCCACAGCCACCACTAACAGTCCACTCGCCAACGCGTTCGCAACTACAGCTGATAATGACAGCTAGAGTGGATTGAGAGATAGTGCCAGAGAACTTGAGTTGTTACCTGTTCACCTTTATTTGCTTAAAAGACATCTACTTGTGTATTTTGCTTTTTTACATAAAGTTCATAACAGTTTACTTAACAGTTGTTCCTAATAACTCGTTTCTTGTTTCACAACTACTTGTATTTATTACTTAATCAAAGTGTTGAAAACTGCAATGGACCTTATGTGGAGTAATAAATGCTTCTTTGCTGCTGTGTATGGTAAGGATACTGGTGGATTTAAACGGATAGCTGTGGGTGGATCTGGGGTAACGGATAGTGTGGATTTAGGTAAGATACGTGGTGGGCAATCGGTAAAGGACAGCTGTGGGAATGGGCATAGAATTGTCGAGGATCTGGTAAGGATTGTGCGTTGATAGTGGCTGTATGTGGTAAGATAGTTATTGTGTGGGATGGGTAAGCGATGTTTGGTGGGAAGTGTGTAGGGTAAGGAAGGTTGAGTAGCTGTGGGCATCGAAACCTCCAGTGCAAGCAAGTGGACTGTAGGTCCACCCTCCAGCTGCCACACATATGGCCCTTTTTATCAATAACATTTTATTCATTGATTCAACACATTTCAAATAAACAAAGCTCTTATTAATGCCCTGTTCATTGTAGGCGCCACTCAAACATACATGGCAATCTCATCAGACATGCTCAAGAAGCATCCATTAAGCATCTACCATCCTGCTTTGCACTCACGCCCCAGTGGGGATTGTAACCATGTTCTCAGGATTGCGCTGCTTCTTCCTTCATGTGAAGCTCTGTTGGGGCCTTGTACATCCACAGTGTCTATCAGGTTTTCGTCCTGCCTCCATTCACCAGACTTCCATGTCCCCATTGCCTTTGATGGTCCATAAGCCTGTTCTGCAACACTAGGTAGCGGGTGCGCATAGATTGTGCAGGATCAGCAAGCTGCCACGATGCTCCCACAGTCCTGTATGAGCTGCATGTGGTGAGAAGTACCTGAACTCTGTTGGCCAGGATCCAAAGGTTCTCCACCACCCGCCTTCCCTGCACAGCCTTAGTTGAGGATCCTCTCTTCACGGGTGAGTATCTGGAATCTGTAGGGTCTTCATGAGGTAGGTTTGAGGGAGAAGTGGTCAACACCACGATGAAGTAGGGCACATCTGTGTGTCATTGGGTAGGGTCTGGATCTGGAAAACCCATGATGAGATTGCGTTCCAGCCACTCTTGAGGTCAGTGGCCATTGTATACCTGGCTATCTAAGCAGACCTTGCCTGAAGCATTTGATTACATGAACTTGTAGTCAGCAATCAACCATGGCAAACGATGATGATACTGAGAAGCCTCTGTAGAGTTGTGGTAAACCCTGATTGGTGGAGCTTTGCAGACCACTGTGCTTCCATCTATAGCTCCAACGGTGTGGGAAAAGTTCCACCTCTATACTAACTGTTCTGAACTTTCCTCCAGCCTTCTTCAGTGGTGGGGCACTGGAGGAGCTCCTCCACATTATTCTTTGATGATGGCCTGCACCACTTCTCTGCCACTCTTGCTGCATGGTGTTGTGTGGCACCCTCCAGGCGTACTGCATGTTTGTTTGTGTTCCAGAGGCCAGGTAGGCAGAGTCAGTGCCACCTTCAGTGTCAGGGTGTAGCTGGTAGGATTTGGGTGCTGCGCTGCAACCTGGTCTCAGATCGCTCACATTTTGTCAAACATGGCTGGTGATCCTCATGAAGTGCTGGAATGCACGAGTTTCTTCATTCTCAGCTCCACCATCAGCTTTAATCATACAACCAAACTCCCTCTTCTGCCCGATCTCACTTTGACTCAGACAGCTCTTGGATTCTCCTTCTTCTCCTTCCGTAGAAATGTAAACATCTGAAGAGGGTTTGTCCTGGTGTTGAATGATGGCAGCTACCATCTAAGGAGTGTGTGATACGTCCATGGTTTGAGATCAATGATGATGTTGAAGAGCAGACAAGTGTGAAGGGGTCTGTAACCAAGGCTGCTGACTGATATGAATCTGCAGTGTGATTTTCCCCTTTTAATAGGACATAATGTCGGTTTGTTCTGCTAAGGTGTCCTTCCACATACTCTAGGCATTACTCAGACATCCTAAATATCCGAGATACATCCCATATCTACAGATTCATTTGTCCGTTTTCACTGCCTTTATATACGAGATGCATCGCTTACATCCTTCTCCATTTGTGCTACAACTGCTGTTGACCTTCGTGTACATTGCTCCTCCCTCTTTTCGCTTTCAGTTCACGATGGTGAGTTGAGGGCATGCAGAGGACCGAGAGGAATACAGCGATGTGTATATGATACAAACGGAATAGAACGTTTGTTGCCCGTATGTTGTTGCGTATGTGACGGCAAAAGTTCATTCCACTCACAATGTTTGTGGCAGCTTCCAAACTTTTTTGAGCAGATGAAATACAGTAAGCGGATGTTTGACACGGATAGGCGATGAAACATAGCGGTGTGAGTACACAACGAGCATTCGCGTTTTCCAACGGATGGCAAGCTTTTTTGTCCGTTTTACATCCTCTTTGCATCCGTTGGTGCAGTGGGACATGGGCTTGACTGGCAAACATAATTACAAAGAGTTACACTGCTACGAGAAAACTGTACTGAATCCAATGTTGCATCTGCACTCCAGTGGAGTAGGCAGTGGTCACCCAAACTATTGGTGGGGAACATGATTTCATTTGTTATACCTGCAGATAAGCAACATTTTGCCCCTAATGATATCAGGGTTTAAGTTGAAGAAACCCAATACCCAAATATATATGAATTTTACAAAACTGATAAAGTAAGGAAGCATTATTAGGATGGCGAACCTTAATCTTAAACCTGTAGGCTCATAAACTTTGGAGAATAATGCACCACCATTGACACCCTTGTTGTTCATGATGTGTGTAGTTCAAATCAGATAAATCAGATAGAAACCAAAGTAGGCAAAAACTTGGATGAAACAGGTAATTCTTATATAGAAGGCACACATACATCTTGTATACATTCACATACATGAAACCCAGCTTTAACTGCCCTATTTGTTAGAATTGAATAAACACGATTAATCATATTATTGAATTCATAAGAAGAATTTAGCAATTAGGTTTTCATATGCTACTTATCCATAAAATAGGTACTGCCATATTATTTCAGTGATGCATTTGAGAAGTTGCAGATTTGTTTGGGCATTTGCGATTATTTGCATGAGGTAAATGATTGATATAACATAATTTTTAGAATCTTGTTTGGATTAATGGTGTTGTTTTTTTAGGTTTTCAGCACCACAATTAGGTTCAGTTAACCAAAAAAACCATTTTGTTATGCCTCAACAAAGTAAAGCAGAGTGCTGTACACTTTTATGTTGAAATGTATTTGAATATGAGTAGTTTGGGTTGGTAGTTGGGCTGTTGGTCTCAGCTCTGAGCTTGGCAATTTGCTTGCAAATGTTTCATCACCATTCAAGGAAACTGCTGTGCAAAACCAAAACTCACAACCCATCAGCTCAGAAGAAATTGGACCACGTCTCAATAACAACAACCAGCCATTCAAACAGACCAAAACCAAAGCATGTCTCAGCAGTATCCGAACAAACAACACTAATTTACATTGCACAGACAGAACTTAAAATAAAAGACCGTGCCTCAGTTACAACAACAAGCCAATCAAGCAACACAAAGTCAGACCGTGACTCAGAAGTAGTCAAACAAACAACAATCACACTAATTTGCATCACATAAAAAGATGAGTGCTCTGACAGATGAGCATACTTCAGAGAATACTGACGATGTCTCCTTGAATGGTGATGAAATGTTTGCAACCAAATTGCCAAGCTCAGAGCTCAGACCAACAAGATACCTCTATGTTACTGCAAAGAGATGGTTTGAAGATGCACTTTATTTGACCCTTTATTGAAAAGAAGCATATCTGCAAAACTCTCTATGGCCCCATCCATTCATCCTTCTATCCATCAGTCTGTCTATCCATCCCTCTATATATCCATTCATTCATTCATCCATCCATCTGCATCTGTTCAGCACTTGGCCAATTTTTGCTCAGCAGCTAGTAAAAGCTCAGTTAGCACTTGAATGGAAAGCCAGAGCTTAGGCTGGAAAATAGGAAAAGATTTCAGAATTTAGGGCAAATCCCTTTTTGCCACAATCAGGAAAAGTGTGATATGAGTGTTTGTGTGTATATATGATGGAGACTGATAGATTTCATGTTATGCAATGTGATATCATTAACATGTATTAGGCGTATTTGATAAGAGTAAAATTTACAACTGAACTATTTAAAGTATGAGAAAGTCTAAAACAAATGTATTGTCTATGAACATTTATTCCATACTTAACACATTCTTCTAGGACTTTACAAATACCATTTGGAACATTTGCTTTTTGTTTCTCAGAAAAAATACCAAATACCATTTGGAATATTTGCCTTTTGCTTTTTTTTCATTTATTCATGAGCAACACTGAAAATTAAAATTAATAAGTTTTCCCACAGAAGTGGATGCTAAGTTGAATCTATACCAAGAAATATTTAGCATTATTACTGCAAGTCCATTTATAGGTTTGATGCTTTTAATTCAAAATGCATGCACATGTTTCACTATTTTCAGGGATACATTAGATTCCTTTGAAAGAGAGAGGGGAAAAAAAGACATTCAATAAAATCGAGCATATTAAAACTTTTATCTTAATATTTGCTAACACAATTGCTGAAAATTTTCAGGGTATGTTCTTTGGGTTTTTCTCATTCTCCCCCAGACCAGTATATTTTCATATATAAAGAAATTTCCTTTTCAGCCTCTCTTGCATTATTTGTTGGGACAGTTGATCAACATTAATGCAGATAAGCAAGTGGAAAAAAGGCACACATGATGCAAATTAGGCTTTGTATTTCCATTACACAGAAAATGAAAAGCAGAACAACTTTAAGCTGTGTGAGCAAGAGCATCCTTTGAACTTAAAATACATGCTATTAAGAAATGTTTTGACAATACTGCACTGAAATAATGGCATGGCACAATAAATGATGACATCTAATTAAATTCTTAATTAAATCTTGCCATAGTCTCTCATTGAGAAAAACACAGCACAGTTGGATTGGAATTTTTTTTCTTTGTAAATTAGCCCATGGCTGATTAACAGGTGCTCTTCATATATTAATTACTGAAAAATGGAATCCAACATGGCTTCAGAAGGAAGTGAATATGCAACATAGCTATGCATCAATGGCCTTTTCAAACAGGCATCAGAAAGTGATGGGTTCTATCTAAGCCCAAGATAAATTTTATGCAGATCACACTCTTGAGAAAGAAGCAGTCCACCCAAATATATATCTATGTATAAAAAAGTGAAATACCACTCAAGCATCATCACAAAATCTCCAGAACCGTAAAGCCTACAAACTTGAAATTTGGCATGTATGTTCCTATAAGTCTCTAGGTGCTCACTAAGAAAGGATTTTTCAAAATGACCATTAGAGCATTAGTATTTCGTATATTATTTTAATACGCTCTGATGCTGAGTTCTGAAAAGAAATCTCCAAATGTAAAACACAAGCAGAGGAGAGAAGTCTCAGTTTCAGTTTTAGTTTCACAGCAGAAGCAGCTTTAGTACAGAATAGTTGACCTAAGCCACGCCCAGGCTCCTTGCTGTCTCCTTGCTCACACAGCAAATACTGTTTAAGTTTCCAAAGAGCCCTCAACTCTCTCACACACTGACAGGATGCTAGTCAGGTGAATACAGATGGATGCTGGTAGGCAGAGGCAGAATTTTTTCCCTTTATTTTCTTCCCCAAAAAGTAAGCCCAACCACATAGTTTTGTAGAGAAGCATGGGTATTGAGCTAGTTAGGAGTTACAAATCAAATGAACAAATAAAAAGAGAAAATATTCACAATATTTTGGGTGACTTTCCTCAATTGTATAAACTGCTATGCACCCTTTTTTAAAATTCTGTATTCATGCATTGCAGGACACAGTGATATAAATTTCACTGGCAGAATGCTGTCCAAAATGTCCAGAAGATGGGAGACTTTCAGAACAATTTAAACAGAGAATAAGATATTGCCAAAGGGAAGAAAAGAAAGTGAAATTTACATTCCATCATATAAGAAATAATTCACTATACTGGATCTACCAAGATCTGAGGAACAGTAATGAAAAC
This sequence comes from Laticauda laticaudata, assembly GCA_004320025.1. NCBI lineage: Eukaryota > Metazoa > Chordata > Lepidosauria > Squamata > Elapidae > Laticauda > Laticauda laticaudata. The sequence goes on from BHFT01060035.1 coordinate 10,515, forward strand.
TTCTCCAGTCCGATGCTCCCAAAGATGATAGACTTAACAAACAAATTCCCTAAAAATATGTGGAAGTCTGCTTCTGGGTATAATTTCCTATACATCATGCTCCAATGTTATAGAATCATAGGATCGGAAGGAACCTTGGAAGTCTTCTTATCCAATCTCCTGTCCAAAGCAGGAGAGTTTATTCCATCTCAAGCAAATGGCCATCATTTTTTTCTTGAAAACCTTCAGCAATGGAACACTCATAATTTCAGGAAGCAAATTGTTCCACTGATTATTCTCACTGTGAGAAAAATTCTTCTTAGTTTCAGGTTGAATCTCTCTTTAAGAAGTTTCTGTCCATTGTTTCTTGTCCTGCCCTCAGCTGCTCTGGAGAATAAGTCAACCACCACCTTTGTGACAGCCTATCAAGAACAGGAAGAGAACTGTCAAGTTACCCCTAATTCTTCCTTTCATTAGGCTAGACCCATGATGGCAAAGTTATCTCTCTGGGCACACCATCCATGACCTATTGTTCTTTTGGGTTCTGGCATGTGCATGCACACCGACCAGCTGGTCTTTGAGCACGCGGGAGTACCAGAAACTGGAAGAGAAGTTCCCTGGTGGACATATGTGTGCCAGGTGGTAGGTGCACATGTGCACACCAGAAACAGAAGCTCAGCTTCCTGGCAGATTCATGTGCACCGGGGAACTGTTCTTTGAGTTTCCAGCGGTCCTTAGTGCATGCACCAGGGAGCTGCCCTTTCGGTTTCTGGAACTTCCTGCATGCACACATGTTCCGTTTCGGCATTCTGTGCCAAAAATGTTCACCAACACTGGGCTAGAAATATCTAGTCCCCTTAACCATTAACATGTATAATCTTTACTGCTATTCTCTGTACATTTTCTAGGGTCTCCACATGTGTTTTATATTGTGGTGGCTAGAACTGGATGCAGTATTTCAAATGTGGCCTCACTAGTGGAGTATAGAGGAGTACTTTCACTTCTCAGTGAAAGTATGAAAATACTGATTACTTAAAATATGACAATTGTGACATCAAGACCTAATATAATTAGAAAAAAGAGGGAATGAAGGCTACTGGTTGGATTATTGTTGCTTGGGGAAGCTGCCATGCCTCCAGTTGGCTTACTACTCTGCTTAAATAAAATCTGATTTTCCTAAATCAGCAGTCTTTGCTGATTGGTGGGTGATTTTTTTTCCTTTTAATTAATCATTTGCTAATCATAGTAATCACAATAGTGGGTGGGAATAGAAATCTATATTTTTGATTGAACAACTAATGCATACAAACTTTTGCCTTTTATCATGCTGATGCAATGTTTGAGTCTAATTTTTTTAGTGCATCATTGCTTCAAAAATCACCATTGCACTTAAACATTTAATTACATCTAATCAAGCATTTTTTTTTCATAATCTAAAAGTGTTGGATTGTCTCCTTCACAGTTATGTTCTTGGTTTCCTTTTCTGGGTTTGAAATGTTGCAGATGTACTTCTTCTCATGTAGCAATTGTGTTTAATCCAAAAAAAATTGATTGTAAAATGAAATGGCCATGAAATAATCTTGTGAAGATTTTTAAACTCTGAAGAACATTGGTTACTGCCATCTCATTCTCTCTTACTGTGCCTGATCCATTCCCCCACTTTTTTTAACCCTCACAAGTGGCTGAGATTGCTTTATCAAGCTATCTCTCCCTGAATTGTTTGTCTTCACAGTGTAGCACTTTGCTTTCCTAAAACTGCTAATTGTAAGTTAACGAGCTCAGCTCTGTGACCTTAATTAAATAATCTGAACTGGCTGGCTTGGTTGGCTGTTGCTGTTGCCTGCAACTGACCAAACCTTCATCACTTTCATAGGGAAGGCTTGTGTTGTTAGGCACACAAAATTTGACTGTCAATGCATACATTGATCAGAAAATAGATATTCTTGTTACCATTTATTATTTGTATTTGTGTATTGTCACTAACGAGAGAAGTCACTAAAAGAAGAGTGGCCATATATGATGGCTCTCAGACACAGTATTGTCAGTGAGAGAGAACATACTTGTCAGTGTAAAAAACTAGGTTAATAGTCTATCATAGAGTTGTCAAACTCCATCCTATTGTTGGCTGCATTGGCATTTGGTTTGCCCTTGGGGGGCCGGGATAGGCATGCCCTGGTCATTGTGGCTGATTGGGTGGGTGTGGGTGTGGTCGGGCCTGGGACAGCAATCCTTTGCCATCTTCAGGATGGCCCACATGTTTGAAACTCCTGGTCAATCATAACTAGATTATATAGGAATGGACTCCCTCCTATTTTTGCTTTTGTTTTTCCCAAGAGAGAGCCTACAAGTGTAATGATAACAGTTCTGAAATCATTAGATTTCCCCTTCCCCACCAATAAAACTTACAGTTCCAGGAATTAGAAGTAGACATTTATTCATTCATTCATTCATTCATTCGTTCGTTCGTTCGTTCGTTCGTTTATTTATTTATTTATTTATTTATTTATTTAATTCATTTGTCAATCATTTACAAGATACAGGTATAAGAATAAACATAGTTTTGAATACATGAGATAGATACTTATAAGAAAAATAAAAAGACGACAATAGGACAGGGATAGTAGGCATGATTGGTGTGCTTATGCATGCCCCCTACAGGCCTCTTAAGAAAGGGATGAGGTCAACAGTAGACAGTCTAAGGTTAAAGTTTTTGGGGTTTGGGGAAGAAACCACAGAGTCAGGTAGAGTACACATTGACCACTCTGTTGCTGAAGTCATATTTTCTGCAGTCAAGTTTGATGTGGTTAACCTTGAGTTTGTATCTGTTGTGTGTTCTTGTATTGTTATAGATTGAAGCTGAAGTATTCATTTGCAGGTAGGACATTGCAATATATGATTTTTATATACTATATTTAGATCGGACCGGAGGTGGTGTAGTTCTAGTTTTCTGGGTCCTAGAGTTTCAAGTCTGTGGCATAAAAGTATTCTGCAATGAATGGAGGAGCAGAGAACTCTTCTTGTAAATATTTCTGGACTTTTTCATTGTGTTAATATCAGATACATGATATGGGTTCCAGACTGATGAGCTGTATTCAAGTATAGGTCTAGCAAATGTTTGTATGCTCTAGTAAGTAGTGTGATATTACCAGAGAAGAAGCTACGTAGGATTACATTAATAACTCTTAATGCTTTTTTGGCTATGTAGTTACAGTGGGTTTAGTACTTAGATCATTAGAGATGAGTACTCAAAGGTCCTTGACAGAGTTTGGATCCTCAGCAAGGTCTTGACTATTCAGCTTGTATTTTATTTTCTGATTCTTCTGCTAATATGTAAGACAGAACATTTTTTGTTGAGATTTGAAGTTGCCATTTGATTGACCATTCTGAGGCATGTCAAGGTCTTTTTGGAGGTAGTAGTATTGTCTGTGGTGTTGAATAGCTTTACATTATCAGCAAAGAGAACGCAGTTGCTCTTAATGTGATCACAGAGTCATTTATGTAGAGTATGAGGAGAGTTGGTCCTAGAAAACTGCCTTGGGGACACCACTGTTGACAGGTACAGAATTTGATAGGACGCCCCATTTTGACCATTTGTTGTCTGTTTGACAGGGATGCTTCTATCCAGTTATGCAGGTGTCCAGAGATACCATAAGATTTCCTTTTAGAAGTAGTTTATTGTATATCACTTAAATCAAAGGCTTTACAGAAGTCTATGCAGATTGTGTCTATTATTTTGCCCTGATCGAGTTGTGTAGTCCATATGTTTTTTGTAGTGTAAGAGTTGCAGATTATAGGATAGTTTTTTTCTGAACCAAATTGTTTCTTAGAGAATAGGTTGTTTGTCTCTAAGTGAAGGATGATGGATTGGTTTAATAATTTATTCCATGATTTTACAGGTGACGCAGCATAAGGAGATTGGTCTGTAATTGTCAACTAGGCTGGGGTCTCCCTTTTTAAAGATGGGATGACCGTGGCTTTGTGACCATAGTTTTGTCAAGGAGCTGGTCCTGAAAGATTTTCAAAGATTATGCTTAGAGTTCGGCTGTGGAAGTGAGATAGCTTTTTAAGAAGTAGGACACATATTCCGTCGGTCCAATAGATAGGGAAGGTTTTAGATTGTGTAGTGCTTTTTCAACATGTCTTCTCTGTAAAATCAATATGTATTAGATCATTGTAGTTGTCTGTGGTTCGACTAGGAAGTACTGGGCATGATCCATTGCCGTTTACAAATACTGAGACAGAGAATGTATTAAATAGGTTTGCTTTGATGGTGTCAACACTGCGGTCTTTACCATTAGGTCCTTTCAGGGATGGGATGGACCTTGAGTCATTTAGTTTGTTGTTTACAAAATTGTAGAAAGCACGGGTGAAATTAGTGCATAGAAGATTTTCCTCTTGTTTAATGTGATAATTAGTACAGTCAGTTTTTATCTAGTGGCATAGATTTACAATATACAATAAGGATACACATGGAAACAACAAAGCCTGACAATTATCAAAACTATGCAGAAAATCTGCCCCCACCCACTTTGTTTTAGTGGACACAGCTAATAACTCAAATAAAGTAAAACATTTCATGGAGGCTGTGAATTTACTTTTTGTAAAAAGTTTGGTTCCACGGCAAAGTATGGGAAACTGAAAGAGAGCATAGAGATCAGCCTTATACCTAGGCAGATTATTGATCCTCCCAGCTCAATATTTTCTGCCTTTAATGTTAGTGGGTGTCTGGGATTTTCAGATAGAAGTTTCTTCCAGCCCTATCAAGAGAGATAACATGGATTGATTCTGGGACCTTTATCTTGCATAGAAGAAAAAAAGCATATTGGGAAGGAAACGGTCAAGGGGGGGGGGAGCAAACAGGAAGGCAGAGTGTCACACAACCTTTTATTCAGCAACTTTCTTCAGTTTGTCTCTGGCAACTTTCTATTTAACAAACACAAACTCTAAACTCCCATCCCTCACAGTGTTATGGCCCTGTCACATTGCCCAACGGATGCAAAACGTTTGTAAAAAGGACACAGCAGACGAGAAAAATGTTCCATCCGTT
>BHFT01060037.1:0-29104 GCA_004320025.1 Laticauda laticaudata
TATTTTCAGCTTAAATGCCTAATAATGTCAAGGTGGATTTTTGTCAATTTCTTAATTAAGTCTCTTAGTTATCAGTAAGTAAGGGAGGAAGAAAAAAACAACCAAATCCTTTCCCTTCCACCTCTCCTTCGTCGCTTCAAAATCTTCTTTGGAAACAATGTTATTTTTATAGTTTAAATTCCAGGGTACCTTATGTTGTTGCTTTTTCAGTTTAACCCAGTCAGCCAAAACTTTCTCTTCTTATCTTCCTCCTGCACTTTCTTTTCCGGTTGAGTTCTTCTTTGAGGTGGCCATTTCTGACCACTGCTACAATTGCCTTCGGAAAAGGGAGTTATGGCCAGCTGGGGAAAAGAGATGCGGCTCTCCTTGACCCTGCTGGCAGTCTCCCCCCTCTTCACCACCTCTAGGGGGTGGCTTAGCCCTGAAACCAGCCGGCTCGGGGTGCTCTGGTGGCGAGCATGGATCGAAACTACACATGATTGCGGATTTCGGTCTGTCACCGAAGAGGCTCGAACCGGAAGTCTTCTTAACTGTAGTGTTAAAAGACAACATAAATAGTCTGTGATTGTTGGGAAAAAATTAAAACAACAGTAAATGCAGGTGCTTTGCTTTCAGTACTGGTAAAAAGAAACACCCCTAATTGATATATAATGGTACAATGGGTAGACAGTAAAGATTTTTCAAATTACCAATTGCAAGAGTATCAGTGAGGCAGAGAGAGGAAGCAGGGTTGTTTGAAGTAGCATAATGGAATACAAATTCATATACTTTATAGGAAAGGTCGTTGTGATATATGACACCTGTGTGGTATGCAGGACATAAAGGCAACAATAAATACATTATGGATTAATATTTTTTTATTCTTCATACTCAGAAGCAGTGTGTATGTGTGTGTGTTTGTGTATGTATATATGCACACACATATCTATACACTCACACACACGCACATACAGATAGTAGTAAGTATGTTATGCAGAAATGGCAAATGAAAAAGAAATGTCAGTAGAAGAAGGGGAAGGAGGAGGAGGAGAGAAAATTGCTATTAAGAAGGCAGTGGCAGGAGATAGGAAAGCAGACTAATACAAATTAGAATGCAGAGATGATTGGGAAAGAACGAAAGTAGCTCTGGAAGAAATAAGAACAAATCTAGAGGAGATGAAACAGAAAAATTGTGGTTTTGATAAGTACATTGTGGTGTTGTATGCAGACAAAACAGTAGAAAATTAAAAAAAACATCGTGGCATTAATAAAAGATTTATCTGAGGCAATAGAAGAAAAGGCTGTTAAGAAAGCAGAATGCCAAGCATAGAGCTGTCAGCCATAGCCACAGTATTGCTGAGAAAATGGAGATCACTTCAGAACAAGAGGTGGTGAGTTTGAAAAGAGAAGGCAGAATGAAAAAATAAAAAGCTGAGGTTTCAAGATTAATATCTTCAGTTTCAACTGATTTCTTTTTTCTCCAGGGGTTGGTGAGCATTCACATGAATTAGAAAAGGGGGAAAAACCTGAAGAATAAGAAGTTGGAAAAGGATGAGGAGCAAAAAAATTTAGCGAAGGATCACAAGGCTAAGATAAAGTATCTAAAGCTGTAGCTGGGGAAAAGAAAAAACAAAGATAAAGGAAAATAAAACGATCTTTAGGCAGACTTTTGGCCTCTGAGCATACTGCTTGATTCCTGGATGTTTTGTTACCAAAGTAAATAACATTTTCAATTTGGTAACATCTTACCTAACATCTTATCTAGTTTGGTAACAAAACCTCTGCCTAAATCTACAACCTGATCTAAGAATATTTTTTAAATTTTTAATAAAGTAACCACCCCCATTCCAAGAATAATAGGATATGATAATTTGCACAGTGTAGTAACAAAAAGAATAAAAAATAAAGGTATGCATTCTGTCCTTTAGCTCTTTTAAAAACTTCTCATATATGGATTTTCAGCTTGTTTCAATCTTGGCTATTACATAAAGACCACTAAATATATTAATCTTCTTACTGTGACTATAAGCAAAGCACAAATAAGAGTGACGTAGTCATTTTTCCATGGAATTATTAGTTAATCTGAGGTAGAATGGTAAGACCTTTGCTTTTGGTTAGTAATTAGAGATGGTATTAAATCTAACAAATTTTAACTCTACTGTTTTATGCTAAAACCAGTCTTTCTGAATCTGTTGTAAATCTTGAAATCAGCTAGAGAGTTTCCTGAAGAACTGAAATGTCACCCCCAATATCGTTCGGCGATATTGCCATTTCGGTTTGGTGTACTGCACATTAATCCTTTTAAAGTATAAAGGGTGTTGTTTGTATACCATAGGGACGCAGAATTTGACAGCTCATTTTTAAATACTTTGAGATTAACATGGTTACCAATCTGGAAACTTCAATTACACACGCTTTTCCTCTACCAGTCTCTGGAGCTGTGCATAACAAACAGTCAAATTTCCAAAAATGAAGGTGGTTCATTCCTTTCTACCCCTCAACCTGTTTCTCACAGTAAAGTAGTAAATCCTACCGTACTTGAAATTGTACTAGCAAACCCAACAGTGCAGCTTAGAAATAAATTCCCAATAATAAAAGAAGCAGTGCGGTTCTCTGCTTTTAAAGCTAGATAAGCATTAGCTGCTTAAAAACCACTGTGATGTGCAGCAGCTGTGATGTTGATGCTTATGCAACTGATCATGGCTGTCTTGCTGTTGTTGGAGAATCTGTATGAGTAATTTCCACTTTAGTTTATATACCCAGCAAACTCCTGGTCAAAGTGGAAGAAGTCCATATGACACTCAGTTTAGCTAGTCAAGAATATAGTTTGATTGTTAAACATCAACCCACATCAAAAATAGTTAACAGCAAAACAGGAAAAAGGCAAGGAAAAGCAGGGAGAGAAAAAGAAACCTGCACAACAGGCAAGATATAAAAAAGGTAAGAGGCCTTAATATCAACAATGTACTGTTATCTTTATATATACCAGAAGCTGTGGTGGTGCATTGGTTAGAACAGAGTATTGCAGGCTAACTCACTGCTCACTGTCAGCAGTTCAATTCTTTTATTTTATTTATTATTTTTTGTCAATTGCTCACAAAATAATAGGTATAAGTAAAAACATAGTGTTGAATACATATAAAAAAATAAAAAAAATATAAAAGAAACAATAGGACAGGGATTGTAGGCACATTGGTGTGCTTATGCATGCCCCTACAGATCTCTTAGGAAAGGAGTGAGGTCAATAGTAGACAGTCTAAGGTTAAAGTTTTTGGGGTTTGGGGAAANTATTGTTTGCTCTTGTGTTGTTATGGTTGAAACTGAAGTATTCATTGACTGGTAGGACATTGCAATGTATGATTTTATATACTATACTTAGATCAGATCGAAGGCGGCGTAATTCTAGGTTTTCTAGGTCTAGAATTTCAAGTCTGGTGGCATAAGGTATTCTGCAACGAGTAGAGGAGTGGAGAACTCTTCTTGTGAAATATTTCTGGACTTTCTCAACTGTGTTAATATCAGATACATAATATGGATTCCAGACTGATGAGCTGTATTTGAGTATTGGTCTAATAAATGTTTTGTATGCTCTAGTTAGTGTAATATTACCAGAGAAAAAGCTACGTAAGATTAGGTTAACAACTCTAAACGCCTTTTGGCTATGTAGTTACTAGCACTTAGATCATTAGGGATGAGTACTCCAAGATCCTTGACAAAATTTGGATCAACAAGGTCTTGACTATTCAGCCTATATTTTATTTTCTGATTTTTTTTGCCAATATTTAGGACAGAGCATTTATTTGTTGAGATTTGAAATTGCCATTTGTTTGATTCTGAATGGCTCAAGGTTGACTCAGCCTTCCAGCCTTCCAAGGTGGGTAAAATGAGGACCCAGATTATTGGGGGCAATATGCTGACTCTATAAACCAATTAGAGAGGGTTGTAAAGCACTGTGAAGTGTGTATATAAGTCTAAATGTTATTGCTATTGCTATCGATCTCAAAAGAACAAATCTGCATTCGTGCTTTTTTATTCCTTCCTTCCTGCTCACACTATACAGGCCCTTTTTAAAAATGGGCAAATTTGTTCATTTGTTGGATGAAAAATTGTTTCTTTGTTGGTTGAAGAAAGGGAAAGACCTACAGTATATCCTTTTTCAAGAGGTGCTCATTTACAGTGAATGGGTCTATAATTCACCAAGACAATGAGTCCATCTTTTCCCCTTAGATCTGCATTGCTGTTCCCTTTCTTCCTACTAGATGAAGTCTGAAACTCATTGGATGAACTCAGAGGTAATTCCATCATGAGCATTTTCATTAGGCTTTTTGGCAAATGACTCCTGTATCTTTATAGCATCATGTTTCTACTCCCCCTCACTCCATTGTTCTATTGACCAGGGGGAAGGAGTAAATGGTAAGTTTATTTGGAATTGTTGGATTTAAATAGCCAGAACTTATCTTATAGTCTTTAAACTCTCGCCTGGGAATTGAATTTATGGACCCTGAATCTTAGGTGTCTATTTGCAGTTCATTAGCTTTAAGAACCAGCCAGGTTGTTGTGCTTAGCAGGGTTGCAACAAGGAATATATACAGTCAGAATTATGTATCTCCCTAAGTTCTCGGAGCAGAGAAATATAGAAAAGTCTAGTGAAAATAAGGACTAGGGGCGACATGAAAGCAATATTCCAGTATTTGAGGGGCTGCCAGAAAGAAGAGGGAGTCAAGCTATTCTCTAAAACATCTGAAGGAAAGACAAGATTTAACGGATGGAAACTAACTAAGGAGAGAAGTAACCTAGAACTAAGGAAAAAAATTCTGACAGTGAGAACAATGAACCAGTGAAACAGCTTGCCTTCAGAAGTTGTGGGTGCTTCATCAATGAGGGCTTTTAAGAAGAGACTGGACAGCTATCTGTGTGAAATGGTTTGTGTTCGTACTTGAGCTGGGGGTTGGACTAGAAGACCTCCAAGCTCCCTTCCAATTCTGTTATTATGTTAATAAAAATTACATTACATCATAACCTGTGCGTGAGATTTTAGATGAATTCCACCTCTCCTCTTAAAGGGGAAGGAATTATGCTGTTTTTACATAGTGGGTATCCTGTGTGGTGTTTTCAGTTACCAGGAGGCAGGCACTATGTGACTAATTTAATCTGTGTTAGAATGAAGATTAGACTTACTGGCTTTTCTGTTGCTGAAACCGATATTTATTTCTGTTTATTTATTATATTTTTATGCTGCTCATCTTACTGTCTGAGGCTACTCTAGGTGACTTACAATATAAATAAAAATAGAGGTATAAAACAATTATAAATATAAAAACAGATAAAAATTGCAACAAATTAAATGCAGACTAAGAGACCATGGGTTTAGTGAAGAGCAGTGGTAGTTGTATAATGATTATGGCTAATGCCACCATTAACAAAATATACTGTATGCATGATTTTCTAGAATCACAGAGATGAAAAGAACATCTAATCCAATCATGGAAGTAACTTGGTTCTGTAGCCTCCTTCCTATCTCTGTTCAAAAGCCTCTAATGAAGAACAGACCCCTGTCTTTCAAGGCATCTGACTGTGTTTAACACAGGGCTAAGCAACTGTTTTATGAACATTTTTTTTTTTTTGGATATTTAATCCCGAGTTTATTTTGTCAGAAGAAAATACGTCACTTGCAGCTACCAACATTAAGGCTTAAGCAAATCATCCTGCATAGTCCCAAAGGGATCTGCTCTTGGGTGAAGTATGCAAGGAAATTAAAATTCCCTAATGGATCTACCACCCACTCAAATCCCACCAGCTCAGAGGGGGAGTAATGCCAACAGCAAAATGTCTTAGAGGAGAGAAGAGGCAGGGATGTCCCACTGGTTGAGTCTAGTAAGTGCTCAGACATGTCCTGTCATATATATATATGAATATGAACTGTATATGAATGGATTAAAACGGGAATGGAAATGAATTAAAAATATGATTATTAATGATTATATATAAAGTGAAAATAAAATGAGACATTTTAAAAAGTTATTTTAGTGATTTACTGGAGGGGATACTTTAAAATATGTACATTTTAAAATATACAGTTGATTATTTAATGGATATTAGAAGTGTATAATGAGAATATTTTATTAGGATTAAAGTAGGGGAATGAAAAACACCATGTGGATCCTAAATATATTGGCTTTATTCTATTTTTACTCTTTTTAGTTTGTTTATTATATATTGGCTCAGAGAAAATTAAGGATAATGATGATTTCTAATGTAAAATAAAATAGGTGGTAAGCTGAAAATGGAAATAACAGAGGATAAAGAATTGAAAACCTATGTGTGGATGAAATGATATTGATATTGAATTAACAAACTGAAATATGAAATGCAAATTTATTTAAAGAGGAGTGATATGGATAATAACATGAGATGATATTATATAAGATTAATGGAAATGAAAGTATGACTATGTACAAGTATTATAATCCGGAAACATGTTGCTCACATGAAGAGATGTGTTAAAATTAAAAAAAAACTTTTTATTAAAAAAAAAGAAAATAACATGATTTGATAATTCAAATCATTATAATGATTTTGAATTATAATTCAAAAATTATATCCACATCAACAAATACGGAACATGCAGTAATATCATGAAAAACTTGAGAAGAGCCCAGAATGAGTAAAAAATTGAGGGTAGGGGATATGGCAGGAAAAGGCAAGTTGTTTTGAAAATAAAATATATCTTCAAGCTCTGATGGAAGTAATATGGAAAGCGGTTTCACTTGGTGGATTCATCAGAGAAAAGTCACTTTTATATTTGTCTACTATTATTTCAGATGGCAGATGAATATGACATGGACTAGCCCTGAGCAGGGCATGCTGACATCCCCAATTATCTTTGATTCATTCCATCCTCACATTTATATTGGATCGGATTATTACTGTTACTTCTGTCAGATGCTGGGCCTAAGAGGAAATGTTTCTGTCCTCCCATTGTGCTTTATGGACATTATTACCAGAATGCAAATAATATTTTATAATTGACGGTGAAGAAAAATAAAAAAAACCCAACTACAAAATTTGCTATAATATGTGTCTTCTTGCAATTTTTTGATTTTAAAAAAAATACTTTGTCCTGTCAAATATTTCTCAGGATAGCTCATTAACAATTTTGTGAGTGAAAGTCAGCCCTGGTCCATCTGTTCCTGACTGTTTGCTAGTTCTTGTAGAGAACAGCTTTTGAGGGAAATCACTGCTTACTAATATGTGTCAAAGAATTTCATCAGCAATAAAAAAGTACATTATGCTGTGGAAACTAGCTGGAGAATTCCTTCTTCTCTGGAATGTCTATATGAAAACAGATACCAGTCAAATTGACACATAAGTCTCTAGGGGGACAAGAAAAGTGAAAAAAAAAAAAAAGAATTTGTAGCCAGGAGAAAACCACACCTGACGGAATTCTTGTTATTTTGATTTGCTATAAAATTATTGTTTCAATAAGAAAATAAAAAACTAATGATTATTTCATTAAACTTTTAAATTATTTCAGTATTAAGATGTTTTTTTTAAATTTAGATAAAGAATAAGAAGAGCCTGAAATGTTACTGAACAACAACTTGAAGCAGCCCTGTTTAGTAATTAAAATGGTGTGGCTATCTCTTTTTCTTGCTTAAAACCAAGAAAAAAAAATAGCTGAGCTCTTAATTCTTACTGATCAGTAAATCAAAGATGGAATCACAGGCTTTTTCTCAAGAAGGGATAGTTGTTTGAAACACTATGTTTCTGCAGGACAGCAAGAGGAGACTAAGAGGGCACTAAGCTGTGGCTCTTGATATGTGGGTTATCTACAGATTTGTTTATTTAGTAAACATGCTCAGATCTATATGAACTGAGCTGGCAGACTTTTTTTCCAGTTGTCATGATGATACAGAGACTGGACAGTCTTGAACTACATGGTTGAATGCTAATCAACATGAGGCAATTAACAGTCAGTTTGGCAAGTTCAGTGGATTGTCATTTTTACATTAAGCAATAAAAGAAGTTATCTGCAGTGGATCTTATCAATTATTGAATTAGATGAGGTGTGTTTAGAAGTTTTAGAATCTTTCTGGGGAGCAGATAAATAATACTTATAGGATGATGATTATTGATTGATTTTATGAGTCATCAAACTAGTGGTGGGATTCAAATTTTTTTTACCATATCTGTGGGCATGGCTTGGTAGGCGTGGCAGGGGAAGGATACTGTAAAATCTCCAGTTAGAGGTGGCATTTGCTGGTTCTTGGAACTACTCAAAATTTCCGCTACCAGTTCTCCAGAACTGGTTAGAACCTGCTGAATACCACCTCTGCATCAAACTTGTATCAACTCTTGGTAAACATAATAGACCTTCTCCACAAGGATTTGATTTCATTCACTTGTCTGTCACTCACCTCCAGCTCTGAGGCCTAGTTCCTAACAGGCCATGGAGTGGTCCTGATCCATGGCATGGAGGGTTGGGGACCCTGGCTGTAGTGTATTGACTGCTGACTCTTTTTACTGTTGATTCTAGAAGGCAAAAGCTGTCCACTACTTGAATATATGAATTCTGATTGTTATACCTGTTGTAATTAGTTTGGCCTTTTTTATTTTTAATCTTAATCCCATTTTTTTCACTGAAGTCCTTGACTTTCATTTCTGGAGCAATTAGATCATTTGCATTTTCAGCTATCTGCACAGTGCAGGCTATTGATATTTTTCAGTTTCAAAACCATAGTCCAGCTTCCCTCAATATATATTGAGCATATAGTTTGAATAAATAAGTCTCACTTTTCACTGAACTGGATCAAATCTGTTTCTCAGAGTTTTGTCCAGACTGTTACTTCATATCCTATATAACCTATCCTATAAGAGCCGTGGTGGGACAGTGGTTAGAATACAGTACTGCAGCAAAAAAAAAAAATGGTTAGAGGAAATAACGGCAGAGCAAATTGAATTAAAACCAGAATTCTTCCTATTGGGGATATTTAATAGACAAATTCCTAAAAATGTCAAATATATAATACGCCATATTCTTACTGCAGCCAGAATAACCTTTGCACAGTGTTGGAAACAAGCAAAATATTCCAACAGAGGAGATGGTTATACAGAACATAAGAACCTGTGCAGAGATGGACAAGTTAACCTTAGCACTTAAGGAAAAAGAAACATCAGAATGTTTATAGAAGCTGGGAATGCTGGTATGACTGGATAGAACAAAAATAGAAAATATATTAGTAAATAACGTAAAATGTAAATCATAATTAATACATTTGCAATAATATGTATTTGTAAATGTATCACCAATATGTGATAACAAACAAGGAACCATAGACTGTCGATAGTAGATTGTAGTTTTTAATCATTTTCTTTTTTTCTATTTCTTTTCTTCTGTGTGTTGGTTTGTTTGATATTTTGGTTTTGTAATCAATAAAGTTTGTTTGTTGTTTTTTAAAAAGAATACAGTACTTCAGACCAACTCTGCTCACTGTCGGTGTTTGACTCTGAGCAACTCAAGACTTGACTTGTCCTTCCGTCCTTCAAGGTTAGGTAAAATGAGGATCCAGATTGTTGGGGACCATATGCTGACTCTGTAAACGCTCAGAGAGGACTATAAAGCACTGTAAAGTGGTATATAAGTCTAAAGTGCTATTGCTATATCAGTTTTGCATGTGGACATTGTTTCTTTTTTTAGGTCATTTCCTTTGGTCCCTGGAAGAGTACAGCCCTGCCAACTCTCACGTTCTGCCGTGAGTCTCACGATTTTTTGTCATGTCTCACGGTCTCACGACAAGGCTCCTCAATCTCATGCCAAATTTAAAAGCTTTTTTTCCCCCAAAATTTGGGGTCGGCTTAATACGTGCATAAATTCTGAATTTCTGACACAAAATGACATGAACGTATGACACCACTTCTCAGATCACGCAATATCGACTTACCACTAGCAGCGATATATACATACAGCACATTTCTTTTTACTCTGGGCGCCTCCATTTTGCTTTTTCTACTACCGGATATAACACACTCTGATTGGTTAGTTATTCACGTGACCGTGAATCTCACTATTTTTCATAGAATCTCCAGATTTTTTTTCATGGGTCTCCAGATTTTCCTTTATCAGGGGTTGGCAGGTCTGAGAGTATTCCAAAAGTCCCAAGAAATCTTTTTTTTTTTTGTCTTTTTCCCTCCAAGGTCAGAGTAAGAGTTAATGATCTAGAACTAGAATTCCTTCTCTGTATTTTAAAAGCAGAGATTCGAGGAAAGAAAAGGAAGAGAAGGCACATGTGCTGGTGAGGCAGCAGAGGGGAGATAATATTAAAATACTGCTAGTCTCTTACCAGTGGAGTTTTGGAAACCTAAAAGTTTCTAGTATTGAAGTTTAACACTGTTATAAAGAGTAGGGTTATCTGGTTGTGGGTTTGTTTGTTTTTTTACATAACTTTACATTTTTGAAAATGGATACAGACAAAAATGTGGACTCTATATGTTTATTTTCTGGAAAAGACCATCTTGTTGTTCCATCAGTTTTTAAATACACCTTTCAGCTATTGACAAAATTAAGAAGATGCCATTTCTTTTTTCCCCTTAACTCTCTCATGCTCATGATTTGAAACAAAAATATATACCGCTTAGACTGAACTGTAAATAGGTCTTGGTAGGATTTAACTTCTGAGCAGACTAGTAAACAGCTTTTCTGTTATGTCACGCTTAGTGTTCATACTTTGCACCTGTGGAGACTATACTACAGGGGTGTCAAACTCAATTTCATTGTGGGCCACATAAGGGTTGTGTTTGACCTTGGGGGAGCAGGGGAGGCCATGGCCAGGATGGGTGTGGCCAGCTCAATGTCACTCATGTTGGGGGCACCTTGGTGACCCAAATGCTCTGCCAGTGAAAATGATCCATTTTCAGCTGCAATGGCCTCCTGCAACCCTCTGCCAGCAGAAACTGAGTTTGGGAGTGCTACCTATGTCCCTTGCAAGCTCCATTTTCAGCTGTGGTGGCCCCCTGCAACCTCTGCCAGTGAAAACAGACCTTGGATGGGCCGCACACAGCCCTCCCAAGTTCTGTTTTCACTGGGTGGCCCTGTGGGCCAGATCTAAGCACCCCATGGGCCAGATCTGGCCCTTAGGTCTTGACTTTGACACCCCTGCTGTATAGTTAGTCAAAGTTTTCTCTATTAGATAAGATTCTTCACATTTGTCTTGATTTAATCCCATCCAGATATTGTAAAATATATCACAGCTAAAAGAAGAATAGAAAATTAACTTTCCAAGGCAACTTTCCCATAACTGTGATTTTCATAAATTCACATTTCACATTTCCAAGAGTGGACATTATTTATTTATTATTTTTATATTATTGTAACTGTTCCTCCTACTTTGTGATACTGATGAAAAAGGTCAGTTGTCCCTTTCTTAAGTTCCTGTTTCTCAAGTTTCTAAATTAAAACACTTAATAAATCCGTAATCATTGATAGTAACAATTCTCTGATCTGAAAATTGAGATTTTTCAGGATTGCCTGAATGATTGCCATAATCCCACATATTTTTATACTAAATTTCAGCATAATGCATATGTTTTATTGAAGTCAAATATGGTGGATATTTGAATTCAGAAGTATCAGTGCCAAATTAATTTCATGATTTGTTTTTCTGCTTTCCAACACACAATAAACTCTCTCTCTGTCCAGATATATTAAATCAAGTTTCAGGACATTTATGAACATTATCAAAACTGAATATTGATATAGACCAACATCTGAAATTTCCCAAACAAATTTGAATTCTTTAGGTGTAATTGACAATATACATGTACAATGGCAACCATTTGAATAAGTTAAAAACATTCCTATTCATATCATTAAAACAATAGATCATCTTAACATCAAGAAAATGTTAGTCTACCTGCCCATGTTCTGAAAGTTACACAAAGAGAAATGTACACTCTTTGGATGAAATAATTGAACTTTTGTCCACTTACTGAACAAGGATCATTATCTTAAGTGAACATCTTCATATAATAATAGAGTTACCAGAGCAAAAGGAGGCCAATTCTCTTATTCCTCGATCCAGCAGGCATAGCCCTAAATTAAATATTATCTAGCTTTTTGCATATTTTTCCTAAGCAGTTTTTCTTCATGTATAGTTCTTCCCTAAGAAGAGCTAACCACCCTTCAGCCCCCTTGCACTGCCTGAAATTGATTAGATTTTAATCAGTTACCAGCTGAAGGCTTTTGCCTCCCAGTGGCTCTAGCACATTTCTGTGATTGGAAAAAAAAAAGAGAATTTTTATGATGCTGGAAAAAGTAATTTCATATACATATAGGCATAAGTACATTTTATGGGCAATTTTTCCCTATAATTTTTGTCTCAGATGTCAATGTTAGCAACCTGTCCTCCTTTCCCCTCTCCCATTTGTCCTCCTTTTCTATTGTCCATATCCTCCTTTGCCTGTTCAGGTATCTGGTAACCTTATATAATAACAGATTTTTCTAGGATACAATGCATATGAAGTCAAGAATAGGCCTGCTCATGTTAAATTAGAAGAGCAATAAAGATGATAATGGGACTGGATACTAAAACATATGATGGAATTGGGTATGACTAATTTAATGAAAAGAAGGACGAGGGGTCATTTGATAGCAGGGTTCCAATATCTTGGGGGTTGTCACAAAGAAGAGGTGGTCAATATATTCTCCAAAGCACCTGAAGACAGAAGAAGAAGCAATGGATGGAAACTAATCAAGAAGAGAAGCAACCTAGAACTAAGGAGAAATTTCCTGACAGTTAAAATACTTAATCAGAGGAACAACTCGCCTCCAGAAGTTGTGAGAGCTTTAACCCTGGAGGTTTTTAAGAAGAGATGACAACACTTTGTCTGAAATTGTGTAGGGTTTCCTGCCTGAGAAGGGAATTGGACTAGAAGACCTCCAAATTCTCTTCCAACTCTGTGATTTTGTTACTACTTCTCCACCATTTAGGAAAACTATTTTGAAGCATTATGGCACTGTGAGTGGTACCAGAACAATTTCAGAATACTTATTTAGAAACTGTGTGGTGAAATGAAGAAAGCAGAAATGTAGAACATTGTAAAGTACAGGAAAAATGTTATACTAGGCTGGGCAATCAAAGTCCCCCCCCAAAAAAACAAACAAACAAGCAAACAAAAAAACCAACATTTGAATTCCCTCTGTAAAAATGTTGACATTTTTCCAGTAAAACTTCTCACCAGTTTGACTAAGAAGCGAAAGTACTACATTTTATCAAGGTCACCTTGAGCACTGAAATGTTTTCTCACACAATATGCCCTAATAAGAAATGTAATACAGGTGGCCAACCCAAGATAGCAACAGCTTCCATTATGGCTTTCAATAACTTCCATATGCCCTTCCTTTCTTCCCATGTAATTCTATCAATGTGTTAGTTTGAAACAGGACCTTCACCTTTGTCTCAGATGTCCCCCTAAGACAAAATCCAGCTGAAACTCAATTTCAGAATCCTCTGAATTATTATTCCCTCATCAGTACAAAACAAGTGACCCGTACCAGGTTAAGTGGAATCAGTTGCTTGTCAGATTTGTAAAGTGTCACAACAGATCATGAAGTTACAGAAGACCATAGTATTATTTTCCACTACATGATGACAGAATATTCAGGTCAATCCCGGTGATTTTTTTTCCAGTGTTGCCTTTCCTATATATCTGTTTCAGGGAAAAAGAAACATATTTTGCATGTGCTCTCTGCAAACTGGGTCAGGATAATATTGTTTTCAATATTGCTGAACAATGATTTCTTTTGAAAATATGTAAATATACAGGCATGACGACTTTATTCTAAATCCAAAAAACCTAGGATTCTGGGAAAATGGTGGAAACTCTGACTTCACGAATGAAAACTTGACTTGAAACCACTTCTGTCTATTCCTCATGCCAACTGCTTCCAAACTAGTTTCTTTCCTTGTGCAAGAAATCCAATGTCAAAATGGATTAAAAGGATCAAATGTTGCCTGGGCCATAGAGGGAAAGAGAAGTTGTGGATTTACTGGTTTTAAGACCATCTAAACCCCTGTTGAAGAATCCTGGAGTGGGCATAAAGAATGTATCCCAGCTAGGAGTTGAGAAAAAAATACTATTGTTGTGGTCAGGACCGTTTATGCCAGAAGATCTTTAGATTCTTCAGAGATTCTGATACTGGAACTCTCTGAAATTAAGATATAGAGTAGTGGTCCTAGCACTTTGACTTTGGCCAGGTTATAAGTTCTCTGATGGGTTGGGTCACTCACATGAATATTACAGGAAGGAGATAGAATAATTGATAGGAATGACAAAATACTTCTTTGCACATGCGTTATGGTGTGGCACGTGTTTATAAAAGATGATGAATTTATGGACTGATTGTGCTTTCACCATTTTGACAAAACCAGAAAGCATCTGTGGATATCCTTGAGTGAAACTGATATGATCAATCAGGGTTGGATATTTTTTGGAAGGTTTTTTTTTGGGGGGGGGAGGTTTTTTTTTGAACTAAAAAATGAAAGTCTAAATGACAGATGACAGCATTATGGTGCTTCATTTCCTGAAACAGGGAAGCCACAATATCATTTCATGTTGGGCTTCAGAAAAACATCTTTGATCCATTTGTGTTATTTTGGCAAAATCTTTGACATTAACATGGTGGTATGAATCAGGGCTCAACTTGGGAAGCAGAGGAAAAAATGGTGCGAAAGTCCCAGGAAGATAGAATCTCGCCATCCAAGAGGAGATATTCAACCTTTATATGGATAAGGGCAGATAGTTATTGCTTTCCTTTATTTATTAATGAAGCAGATGAATTATTCCAGTTTTAAGCCTTGAGGGAATCTTTATGCTTCATAAAAATGTTAATTCAGCTGCAAAGTAAAAAAAAAGTGATGATGTCCTTCAGTAATGTTTTCTCTTAGCTTCTTAAAGTGGCTAAGTATGTCTTCTGCAAAATGGTTTCCTCTGTGCCATCAACTCGACGTCAACTCTTAGAGATTACAGTACAAAGATGTTCTCAGCTGTCCAGCATACATCAACAGTAACATATTATATTCCTTGGGTTTTTTTGTACAGCCAGATTGAATATCTGGATCTCTCTTTCAATGAAGATCTGTAATATACAGTACATTGGATGATTCTATGCATTATTTTACTAGCAGGTAAAATGATGGTTTTTATGTGATTGTTTGCACATTCCAGTGAATCTCCTTTCTTAGGTATTAATATATAAGATTTCACTTTTTGAAAAGTAATTTTTATTATAAGAAGATGTTGTAAATTAAAAAAAAAACTACAAAAATGTAAAAGAAAAAATAGGAAAAGAAAGAAAATATAAACAATTCAATAATATGTGAAAGTTTAGTAAAAAGAAGAAAAATATTTAAAGAAGCAGTTTCCAATCTTCTCTGCAGCAGTTACAAACATAGTTACCATCTCCACCCTCTCAAATTACATATCATAGTTCCCTTCTTCCCATTATCAAATCTTGTATCGTTCTCTTCCAATCTGTAATCTGCTGTGTTATTCTCCAGATTTTCCGGCACAGTTTGGTGTGAAACTTTACTGATTCTTCCTCTGTTTCTTCCCATATTTCTGTAAATAGTTCATCTATTCCTATAACCTTCAGAGTTGGTAATGACTGAAATACTCAACCAGGTTCACCTTGTAATACTAGGGGTCTTTGTAAATAGGGAATATCTTGAGTTTCGATATATGTGCTGTACAGTATTGCAGGATACTCCTTGTTTAATTTTCTTTGAATTTATTAATATCTATTGTTGTCCTTCAGCATATTAAGCTGGACTATTTATTTATTTGCCGTGGTACCTTGGTACTCAACTGCTTTGAAACTCATCAAATTTCATACTCAATGCATTTTGAGGGAAACATTTTGTCCTGGTACTCATCGTTTTAGCACAAGCTAGAATTTGTCGGTGACAGCTGCCTTGTGACTCACTATATTACTCATTATGGAGAAAAATGTGTTTGGTACTCAGTGTTTTTACTGCACATCACACCTCCTGAAACCAATTAATGACAAGTACTGAGGTACCACTGTATTCAATTTATGTACCCCACCTATCTCAACAAATGATTCTGGGAAACAGACATTAGTAAAAAAAAACAAAAACAAAAACAGATATGTTTGTTTGCTGCTCAGCTTCACTTGGTTGAAATAAACAAACAACAAATAAACAGTTAGGTAAATAATACACAGCATCCAAAAACACCATGGCATAGCCAAATGATAAGACTTTCACACACTCAGAAAAAAAAGAAACATTGACTTCGACTCCCTCTGTAGCAGTTAAAAAAAGCATTAACCTCAAACCACAACTTTTTGTTTTTCCATAATAATATCAACTAACTATTTCTATAAAAGTATATCAATCGAATTGGTAGTTTCTCCTTGCTTTTCTCTCTCCCCCCACATGGTGTCTCCCTATTTACTTTTGTATTTTATCTTATAATCTAATTAAAAAGTGAAACACTAATAAAAGACCTTTACACACCCAGGACCCTAGATCTAAGCACAGAACCAGATCTATAGGGCTTTGCAAAAAGCTAGTAGAGTTTTTAGCAAAGCCCTACAGATTCCTGGAAAGAAAAGGTAATATAGGGTTGGTGTTGTTGAGGTAATTCCCCATTAGGAGAATGAGTGCACACAGGGAGACGTAGTGAGAGTAGTGAAGAATAACACACAACCAGCACACAGATACAATGTATAGTAAAATGTAGGTTTTTATTTCCAGTAAAACGGTTAAGCAAAGTTCAACAAACGGTCCAAGTCATTTATGGTTAAAGCAGTCAGTTTTCAGTCCAGGGATAATCCAAAAACAAAGCCCAGTATCATAAACAGTTCAGTAACAGACTAACATCAAATCCAAGAAGAACTATGATCAGCAAGTCAATAGGGAAAAATGTAGGAACAGCAACACTCTCAACAACAGGAGAATAGCCCAGGTTTCTGGCTCCATCTTATGGCCGTTTGAGGAACCACACCCAATTACAATTTTAGTATTCCCTTAAAGCATTCTGTATTAAAATGTCTCTCTTGGTTTATATATTTTCCAACCCCACTGTTAGGTGATTTACATTCCTAACAGGTGTTAAGGCAGAAAAGTGTCATTCTGCCCCCTCCTTCCTGGACAAGACTATATAATTCTAGAATCCTAGGGCTTGAAGGGACCTCAGAAGTTGTTGTGGCCTGCTGGCAGCTAGTGGAGCTGGCAGCAGTGGAGGACAGTAAGGAGGTTGGGGAGGAACATGGGCCAGTGCTGGAGGCTGAGGAAGGCTCGGACAAGGGCTCTGCATCACAGGCAGAGATGGGATCAGGGCAGTCTGGCAGTCATCAGCTGCCTTTGGAGTTGGACAGCAGTGAGGTGGGGGAGCAGCTGGAGCTGGTTTCCAGGCTGCACATGCACAAAGCTGCCAAAAGAAAAGAACAATTACAAACTAAGGGTTGATGTGGGAGTAAGGCCACAAATGGACGATGAATGGCCCCTCCCATAGGGATTAAAAGAGGAGCAAAAGGGGGGGGGGCTTTGCAGGAAACTGTTGTAACATTTTGAAGATCTGTCTGTGCATCTCAGAGACTCAGTGCCAAGCCCTTCCTTGTCAGCACTGCATTTGAAAATAATTACCTGGCAGCTCTCCAAACTAGATAAGATCTGTGCTCCTAATTACACCTTTTAAAGACTGTTTGCCAGGCCTTTGGCTGAATGTGAATGCAAGAAATTCACATTTGTTTAATAAAAGGGGCTTTGCCTGGACACAGAGTCGGTTTAGTGCATTTTGGGGAAGACTAGGTCAGAACAGAAGTCTTCTACTCCAACTCCCTGCAGGAATCTTATACCACCCCAATCAAATGGTTCTCCAGCCTTATTTTTAAAAACTTGAGTCCTTAGCCACTTTCTTAATTCAGGCATCTTTTGGAAGATTTTCCTAGTTTTTCTCATATCTGTTTCCATCTTCGATGTCTTTAGAGATGATATTGTAATATATGTCTTGTTTCTGCGAACCGTTCGACAAACTCTGTTAAATTCCTTCCTGAGACTTTTTTTTGGTCTTTCTTCACTTTGGCTTCTCTTCTATTATTATTATTATTATTATTATTTTTTGCCAATTTCCACTATTTGTTCTGATGTCCAATTTTTTTTCCTCTGTTTCTTAATCATTCGCCATCTCTTTTCATATTTATCCTTAACAACTTATTTGAGTCCGTGCCATAGCTGCCTTAAGGGCCTGTCACATAGGCCGACGGATGCAAAAAGCATGTAAAAAGGACACAGCGGATGAGAAAAAGTTCCATCCGTTGTTATCCGCTCTCAAAAGTGCCCCAAATTTGCACAAACAGAGTGGACAACAATGAAAAGGAAAGGATGGGGGGAGGATGTAGCGAGGAAGTAAAGTGGATGCTCCATTGAAGCCTAGCGGATGGAAGCGGATGGAAGCGGATGGCACATCCGCAGGGCTTCCGGGGGAGCACATGCACAAGCGGCACGCGCAACGGATGGAACGGATGCAGAGCGGATGCCTATCGGATGACGCGGATGCATCACGGATGCTAACGAATGCTAGCGGATGCTAGCAGATGCAAAGCGTTCACTGTGCATGCGGGGAGGATGCATTGCGTCAGTCCCGCGCATTATAAAAGGATGCATGCTCGCAAGCAGGTCACCATTCAGCAGGAAAACCTGCTGCCAGACCATCTCCAGCCAACAACCATGGAGAAGAAGAGGAAGCCTGTCCATCTTGTCTGCCACCCTGACAAGAAGGACAGGGCCACCATCCCACCCCTGCCGGCTGACTCTGCTTCTGCTGGGCTTCTGCTGCTCGGATGGCACTGCTGGTCCTGGCTTCTGCTGGTGCTGCGTTGCTCTCCTGGTGCTGGTGCTTCTGGCTGTGCTTTTTCTCTGTGGTGCTGCTCTTCGGGTGCTGGTGCTTCTGCTGGTGTTCTCTGGCTGTGCTGTCCTTGGTGCTGTCTTTGCTGGTGCTACTCTTCTGGTGCTGCTCCTGTACTGTGGGCTGCTGTGCTGTGCTTCTTCTGTGTGCTCTGGTGCTGGTTGCTTCGTGCTGGTACTGCTCCTTGGTGCTGGTGCTTCTGCTGGTGATTTACTCTGCTTGGTGCTGCTCCTGGGTGCTGGTGCTTTCTGCTGGTGCTTCTCTGCTGGTGCTGCTACTGTGCTGGTACTTTTGCTGTGACAACTCTGCTGCGTGTCCTGTGTGCCTGTGCTGGCTGGTGCTGCTGTGCTAGCTGGTTGCTGCTGGTGCTGCTGGTCCGCGTCACTGCTGTGTGCTTGGTCTGTTGGTGCTGCTGGCTACATGCTGGTTCCTGCTGGTGCTGCCTGTGTGCTGGCTTTGCTGGTGCTGTTGTTGCTTCGTGGCTGCTGTGCTCGGGGTGTGGTGGAGCAGCCCTAGAACCTCAAAGCCCTTCTGATGAGGGCCCATATGGCCTGCCAGAGGGAGGAAGGGCATATGTGAGAATGGAGAGAGAGGCAGAGTACCATCGAAGAGGAACGAATGAGGATGAGGTGCTCGAATGGCTAGGGAGAACATGTACCTATGGCGGAAGGGACACAGGCGCCTATCGAGACACCAAGTGGAAGCAGGCGGCTTGGAGAGAGAGAGCGGAGAGCCTGGGCTACACTCGGAGGTCCTCCTCGGCTGTGAGCACATGCACACCTGTATGGGAAGCTCGACCTCAAGAAGTCTGCGCCAGGCCGCCGGGGTCAAGCTCACCGAGCTGGGGACCTATGTTGATGGCCAAGTGCAGCTACTTGGAGTGAGGTCCACCACCGGAGAGCAGGGCCCCTCTGTCATCTCTCTCTCAGGCAGCCACAGAGAGCCAGTCTCTTCTGGGCAAGAGTCAGCTTCATGTCGGTCCAGGCAGGTATCTGTGGAGGCGCCCCATGACCGGAGACCCCCCGACAGCTGCACTCCCCGTGGCGGAGCGCTAGAGACCCCGTGACGCCAGTGGGAGCAAGGAGAGGGCACTGAAACAGAGACCAACCCACAGCCCCCAGCCCCAGCCTCCACCTCACAGAAAGCAGGCAGATAGGCAGACCGGAGGGGCAGAGCCACACTGTCCCGCTGGAGATCAGAGACACCATCAAAAGCAGCGCTAGGATCTCTTCAATCAGCTGGTACACACTGACATACTATCCTCAAAACTGCAAGCCCTTCCTCACCTCGTCAACCAGACCCCATGGACATATCCGAAATCACAGTACCAGGTGATCAAGGAGAGGATCACAGGTCTCTCTGCACAACCCTCCAGGCGAGGCTGAACCTGCCCGACCCCAGTCCAGGTCTGCTCCTCCACCCCAGGTGATGTCACAGCACCCTTCCAAGGCTTTCCACAAGCCTCACCTTCCAAGGCACGGCTACCACAGGAGTTCCAGACAGCACAGGCAGCCCTTCCAGTCCAGGCACAGTACAACGAAATTGCACCGAAGCCACCGATGCCACCGACGCCACCGATGCCATCGAGCCACAGATGGCCACAGATGCCACCCACGCCTCACCTCACTCAGCTGCAGACCAGGACGCCCCACTACACTTCCTCCTCCTCCACCCCACAGCCAAGCCCGGCCTCAGAACATCTGGTCATCGTCTTGGGACTGACACCCCATGTCATGGAGGAAGGGGCTATCAACATATTGGGACTGAGCCAGCTCTCTGAGAGCTTCCTCCAGACACCATATCCTGTTGTCCTCTCGGGGCCAGGAACCCCAATGGCGCCTCAGACCAGCACCAGCAGCAGCCACCTCCACAACACCTGAACCTTTTTCCCCTGAGATGAGTGGCATGCCTCAGAGTGACTGAGAAGAGTGCCAGAGACTGGGTTACTACCTGTTGACTTTATCTTTGCTTGGACACTTTACTTGGGTCATTTTGCTTTTACAGTTTGTTATTAATAAAGTTTATCTTGCTTCAAACACGTGGTTCAGTTCTTTTAGTCAATAAGTCTTGGTGGAAACTTTTTAGAAATGGTTTAAGCCTTTGCATGCTTGTGGATGGGTAAGGATAGCAGTGGGTGGGCAGGGATATCTGTGGCATGGGTAATAGCTGTGGGATGGGCAGGGATACCTGTGAGATGGGTAATAGCTGTGGGATGGGAAAGGATAGCAGTGGATGGGCAGGGATACCTTTGGATGGGTAATAGCTGTGGGGGTGGTAATAGCTGTGGGATGGGTAATAGCTGTGGGATGGTTAGGTTTAGCAGTGGGATAGATAAACCTCCAGTGCAAGCATAGTGGACTGTTTGGTCTACCCTCCCAGGTGCCACACCTATGGCCCTTTATTATCAATAACAATTTAATCATTCATCAACACATTTCAACATAAACACAACTCTTTATTAAATGCCCTGTTCATTGTAGGGCCACTCAACATACATGGCACAATATCATCAGTGTGATGAGACAGGCTGAAAGAGCATCCATTAAGCACCTGCCATACTGTCTTGCCACTCCACTGTCCAGCTGGGGAGTTGCACCAGTGTTTCAGGAGGTTGCGCTGCTTCTTCCCTTTCATGTGAAGCTCTGTTGGGGCCTTGCACATCCACAGTATCTATCAGGTTTCGCCTTTGCCTCCATTCACCCGGATCCATGTCCCCATTGCCTTGTTGGAGGTCCACGAGCCTGTTCTGCAAGACTGGGGTAGCGGGTGCGCATGAGATTGTGCAGGATGCAGCAAGCTTCCACGATGTTCCTCACGGTCTCTGGGCAATGCTGCATGGTGGTGAGAAGTACCTGGAACCTGTTGGCCAGGATGCCAAAGGCGTTCTTCACCACCCGCCTTGCCCTGGACAGCCTGTAGTTGAAATCCTCTCTTCACGGGTGAGCATGCTGGAAGTGTAGGGCTTCATGAGAGGTAGATTCTGAGGGAGAAGGCGTCATCCCCACGATGAAGTAGGGCACATCTTGTGTGTCATTGGGTAGGGGTCTGGATCTGGGAAGCCCATGATGAGGTTGCGTTCCAGCCCATCCTTGAGGTGACTGGCGTTGTATATCTGGGCATCTGAGATGACCCGTTGCCTGAAGCATCAATGCACATGAACTTGTAGTCAGCATCGACCATGGCGAAGAGGATGATGCTGAAGAAGTCCTTGTAGTTGGACCCTGACTTGGCTGGAGTTTGCAGGCCACGTGCTTGCCATCTATGGCTCCAACGGTGTGGGGAAGTTCCACTTCTGATACCACTGCTCTGCAACTTTCTTCCAGCCTTCTTCAGTGGAGAGGCACTGGAGGAGCTCCTCCATGTATTCTTCGATGATGGCCTGCACCACTTCTCTGACCACAATGCTGATGGTGTTGCGTGGCACCCTCCAGCCGTACTGCATGCTCCTGTATGTGGTCCCTGAGGCCAGGTGGCACAGAGTCTGTGCCACCTTGAGCCCAGGGTCCAGGCTGGCCAGAAGTTGGTGGTTGCCTTGGTCAACCTGGATCTCAGACGCTCACAAACTTCGTCAAACATGGCTGGCGGCATCCTCATGAAGTTCTGGAATGCACGAGTGTCTTCGTTCCTCAGCTCCACTCATCTTGTTATACAGTCCGTACTCGGCTCTTCTCATTGCCATCTTTGGACCCAGAACACTTCTTGGACACCTCCTTTTCTTCGCGTGTAGAACAGGTGAAAGAGTCTGTAGAAGGGCTTCGCACTGTTGTAGAACGATGGCGGCTATCAAAAGGAGTGTGTGACGATCCATGGTGGAGATGACTGGACTGTGGAAGAGCCAAGAGCAAGATGAAGGCTGAAGAGGTCTGCACTGCAGGGCTGCTGGACTGAAAGTGAGATCCAGGTGATTTCTCCCCTTTTTTTATAGGAAATATAGGTTTTCCGCTAGGTGTCCTTTGCATCCTCTAGACATCCCTGCAGACATCCTAAATATCCGAGATACATCCCCTATGCGAACATTTTTTCCGTTTAATGCTTTCTTATGAGAGCTGCATCCGCTTTCATCCTTTCTCGTCCGTGCTGCTAACGCTGCGTGTCCGTTCCGCGTCTGTTTCGCTTCTCCCTGTGTCCGTTTTCCGCTGGAGCAGATGTGAGTTGCGCGGATGCACAGCAGATGCCTAGCGGATAAGCAGACGCGAACGGATGATGACGACGTATAACGGATGTTCCCCGTATGCGTAGCGGATGTAGAATGGATGCATTGGATACTTATTCCGCTCAAAAAGTTTTGTGCAGCTCAAAACTTTTTGAGTGGATGAAATCTCAGTAGACGGATTCTGGGACGGATAGGAGTCATTGAAAAACGGACGCAGTGAGTACAGAACGGATGCATCGCGTTAACCAATGGATGGCAAGTGTTTCTTTCTGTTTTACATCTTCTTTCCATCCGTTGGTGCTGTGTGACATGGGCTGTAGATTCTTTTCAATGTCCTGAACTTCAGAGTGATTCCTGATATTCTCTCTGAGAATGGCAATATTCATCTTGTGGAAATTGTTGCTTTTCTATTTTATTTTGATTTGAAATTGCATGTGAACAATTTTGATCTGTTCCATAGTCAATTCCTGGCCATAGTCAATTCCTCTATCAAAATAATAGAATAGCAGTTGGAAGGGACCTTAGAGGTCTTCTAGTCCAACACTTTGCTCAAGCAGGAGATCCTATATCATTTCATCCTTGCTGTTATAATTGAGCTGAAGCAAAAAGATTATCAATTTGATTTTTGCATACTCCGAAATTGGTGATGTTTCTGTTCCAGGCATCATTGTGGTTACTTGAAGGCTGTTTACAATGAGGAAATTAGTGGATTGATAAAATATTGAATTCTCCTGCTTCATCTTGGTTTCTTAGACTATATAGTCCAATTCCATTTCCCTCTTTAATATTTCCAGCTTAAGCATTCCAGTCTCCAACTACAAGCAATAGATCTTGTTTGCCTGCTCTGTTGACTTCAAATTGAACTTGGTCACAAAACTCACCAAACTAATCTTATTTGGCACACCTGATTGGAACTTAAATTTAGATAGTTAAAATTAAATAATTAAATGATTATCTGGCTATTGATTTTACTGTGACCAAATATTGTTCTTGTTATATGTTATCCTGGCTGTGAAAGCAGTGCTGTTCCTTCTTTGTTTTTCATGTCCCTAGAATAGTAAACAGATTTTCTGACAAAAAGTATCCTTTTCTATTTCAAATAGCTGATGCTTAGGATGCCAATGTATAGTTGATTTATTTCATTTTTTGCTAGATTAAGCATTCCCATTCCATGCATCTTATCTTACATATTCCCCTTGTAATTTGTCTTTGCAGATTTGGATTTTCCTTTCCTGAATGAATGAGTCATCCCAAAGGCTTTAATCTAGCTATATCATAGACATCAATAGCACTCTGAAAGGTCCTCAGCTCTTCCTCAGTAGCATATTGAGTGCCATCCGGTCATCATCAATCATTTTATATTGTCTATTAATGTGATTTTTCTTGGTAAAATGCAGGAGAGATGTACCTTCTCCTTCTCCTGTGCAGTATGAAATGATCCCTTCGGTGTTGTCTCTAAACTGACACCACCAGACTATTATGCAATATAGATGCCTACTTGCTTTAGCTAGGTGGTAAGGATGACCGTCACACTTTGGGTGACCCCGCTGTGATTGTGTATTTTGGGAAGACTCCCAGTATTCTTCACTTATTTGTCCCAGTCAACATCCCCTCTGCCATGGTTAAGCATTGTTGCAGACTGGGAAGCAGGATCCTAAATTAGTCACACATAAATTCAACCCATTTACATTACCAGCAAAAAAACCCAGATGGATGAGACTCTCCACAGACAGATGGAGATTGGCAACCAAAATTGGATGTGAAATGAATTTAGTCTACAGGTAATCCTCAAATTATGACCACCATGAGGGCCATCATTTCCATTGCTAAGCAAGGCAGTTATTAAGTGAGTTGTGCCTCATTTTACAATCCTTTTTTCTAGGGTGGCTAAGTGATTAACTGAAGTTGTTAAGTGAACCATGGGGTTGTTAAGCAAATCTGGCTTCCCCCATTGACTTTGCTTCTTGGAAACTGGTTGGGAAGATCATGAATAGCAATCCTGCAACCCTGGGATACCGTAACTTACTTAAATACATGCTGTTTGCCCATGATTGTGGGGACACTGTAATGGTTGTAAGTATGAGGACTGGTTTTAAGCCATTTTTTTCAACGCCATTGTTCAGTTCGAATGGTTGTTAAATGAATGGTTGTAAATCAGAGACTACCTTACCCAATGTGCACTTTTTTTCTTTAAAAAAATACACAGTAGGAACTGAAACGGTTCAGGAGGCACATCTTACCACTTGCTGCAATATAGTCATCTGATTTTAAAAATGCTTACTGAAATGTGTACATTAAAAGAAAATCCACATAAATGAATGTTAGTGAATACAATGAACAAAAATGCATGACACTGGGAAAATTTGCCTGAAATATATATCTCTTAGGAAGCCAAGCATGCAAAAATGTATATTAAGAGAAACACATATGAAAGTGTATATGAATATTCATGTAGATTTTCTGGTATGTTTGTGTGTGTGTTGCTGGAAAACAAATTGGTTGAAAGGAGAGTTGCTAAAGGAAAGGCTTATTGTCTTGGGCTTTGATGTGTTCTTCCAATGATCTATCCTCTCTGTATCAGATAAGAAAAATACATTTCACAGCCCACTGTTCATCCACTTTCCATCTATCTGGTTGAAATACAGTATATTCATTGAATAGGTGGAAGGAATTACAGTTTTAAGATGCTGCTTATATGGTCCTAGCTCACCAAACAGGGATATCTCATCTCTTTCTTAAGTATTGGATTTAAATGGTGGGAGGTGAGAGTGAGGATATATACATTAGATCAGGAAATTTCTCACTTCTTAATCTGCAGTATTTACACATTGTTATGGGTCTTGTTTATCCACAATTGCCTATATATATAGAATTGGGTAGAGTATATGCTTTGGCTCAGAAAATAGCATCAACTTCAGTAAAAAAAAATCAGAGAAAATTTGTATTTCTTTGTCACTATTTGAATATTTTCAAGTCATTCCCTTTATGATAATATCTGTCTATAGAGAGCAACAAAGATATACTTGGAACATTAGTAACTAACTAAATACAGGCATTTAAAACTTAGTAACTAAACTAAGGATCTTATTTAATAAGTAACTAAAAGTAAGGCTTTTAGTTTTTCAAAGAATAAATTTCTGACACAATAATACTATTTTGTGATCTGAGTTTTGTGTAACAAAATTAGAACCATTTCGCAGAATGCTACCTTGAAGAATGTTCAGCTACTTTTCCTGATTACAGTGGACATTGCTATAGCAAGGCGGCATTAGCATTTTATTTCCAACAAAAGTCCAGGCCAAGAAAATTAAAAGAAGATGGGATAAAGCAAATATAGCACCAGCAGGACTTAAATAATCAATGGTAAAGATTTTGCTGTGAGGTCTTGGATAATAAATTAAGCAGAAGGATGGACACGGAAGAAAGCCTTATTATCTTTGTCTCAAAAGGATTCATTCAGTGATCTATCCCCAATGCATCCATCAAAATCGTGTTACATTCCCCAGTGTTCATTCAGCATTCTTGCTATCTGCTCGAAAAAGTATTGCTTAAGCAGAAGGTAGGCATCACAGATCTAAGATAAAGATATTACTTTAGTGAACCCCTAATTCAGCAAAGCATTTAATTTCCATCATTGTGTCCTTATGTTTTGTTGACCCCCAGATGAGTTTGCTAACTAAAGCTGAAAAATGGCATGTATTGTATGACTGTATGAAAAACCAAAAGCTGCTGTATTATTTGCATCTGACTTTTTTGTTTTCTTTTTTATTATGTGCCATCAAGCTGGGTCGACCACATCCAAACATTTTTTATTAAGTTATTAAGTATTATAAAATACAAAATAGAAAAGTAAATACAAGAGCAATGAGGAGGGAAGGGAAAAGGGAAAGAGAAGTGAGGAAAGGTAGGGAAAAGAAAAGAAAACGAAGCATTCACTTCCGACTCTCTCTGTTACAGTAAAATAAGGCATTAGCATCAAATCACAGCCTCTTATCTTTCCATAATATTATGAACACGTCATTTCTATAAAGATCTATCAATCTAATCTAAAAACTCCAAAGTCAAAATTACATTCTTTTCCACATTAAGCACAAAATTCAGAAAGTTTCCACGTGGAAACAGAAGTACTTATATTCTTTCCTTTAATCAGAGTAGTCAGTTTTGCCATCTTAGCCAACTCCATCAACTTCTTCATCCATTCTTCCATGGTAGATATCAAAGTGTCTTTCCATTTTTGCGCATACAATAGTCTTGCTGCTGTCAAAAATTCATTTTTTTTCTCCAGTTCTTTTTCCATTAGTCCCAAAGGGAAAAATTCTGGTTTCATTTCTATCTCCATTTAGACCACATCATGCTGTTGTCACCACATTAAGTGCCACCAAGCTTTTAGTGACCACAAAGATTTTTCTTCATGACATTCTGTCCCTAACCTGCTTTTTCTCAAATAGGACACATATCTCTGTCTTTTGCCAACTATCTTGTGCATATAAATCAGAAAATATGCTTATTTATTTAGTTACAAAGTTTATAGACCATCTAATAATAAAGGTTATCTAGGTGGGTTAGACAAGAACTATTGAGAACTAGAACTTAGACTAGAACTTAGACTAGAACTATTGAAAAAGTAAGTACATTGTTCAAATAAACTTATTGAATTGGAAAAAGGTCACCTTTATTTTTATTTCTAAATCTATTCAATAGATTTCTATTTAATTACTGGCTGAACAGCACGTATAGAAGACCTCCAAGGTCCCTTCTGACTTTTTTATTCTGTATATAAATGTTTTTTCAAGAGCATGAGAGGAGACCATTCTTTTTTTTTTAAATCATGTTTTATTAACAATTTTCTTTTTATACCATACATATTTTGTAAACAGTGTATTGACTGGGTCAATGTCCTTTTAAAACAATGCTAACAATGATAATACAAATAAGTACATATAATCCTAATCTTCCAACTTCAGCAATACTATTCCCTCTTTATAGTTCTTTCTCATTTTTTCCATTTTCATTTAAATATAGATAACATTTCTTTTTGCCATGTATTTATTATACCCTATTAAGTCACTTATATTTACTATTTTAAAAATTACTCATTATTCTACCATACTTTCAATATCCCAGATATCTAGAACTACTAATCAGACCAAATATTAACAACATTCAGTCAATCCTGGGACTATATCTCAAAATCCGTACAATTTCTGAGCCTTAAAAATTTTAAGTTCACAATATCTTGTTTAAGTTCACAATACATACTGTTAATAATACAATTAAATTACCTACCTTCTACCCTTAGCTTACTTTTAAATATAGTAAATTCTATTATCTATTAGTATATATGCTACTATTTTCCCTATTTATATTTTCTACTTTTCCAGTTTATTAATATATTTTATCGCTATTCATCATCTTTCATTTCCATTAACCTGGAAATAAGGAGAAACTTTCTGACAGTGAGAACAATCAACCAATGGAACAGCTTGCCTTGAAAAGTTGTGGGAGCGCCATCACTTGAGACTTTCAAGAAGAGATTGGATTCCCATCTGTCGCAAATGGTGTAGGGTCTCCCACTTGGGTGGGGGGTTGGACTAGATGACTTACAAGGTCCCCTTCAACTCTGATTATCTGTTATCTTTTAATCTTTTGGGAGTTCCTTCATCTATTAACTTTTCAATCACCTTTTTCTTTCTCTCTCTTGGAATCTTATAACTTTTTGTAATGTTTTTATCCCCACTAAGTATCCCTTTCAGGTTGCTCTTTATCTCTCTCTGATGCATCCTTTGAACATCCATCCATAAATCTTTCTCTTTTTTTTTGAAGAGATTTTTGTTTTATTTCTCTAAACTTTTCTTTTTTTGAAGATTTTTTTCTTTTTCTTTTTGTTCTATTATAAATTTTTAAGGAATTGTCTATTTGATTCCTACTTATCAATCCTTTCTCTTCATTATCTTTGTCTTCTTGCATCTCATTTTGATTTTTCTCTTCCACTGCTTCTAATTTCTCATCCATTTTCTGAATATCTTTTTCATCTCCCCCCCCCCC
>BHFT01060038.1:0-10627 GCA_004320025.1 Laticauda laticaudata
TTTTGGGCAGCCCAAAACTTTTGGAGCGGATGAAACGTCAATAAACAGATGCTGGACGGATAGAGAGGAAGCAAAAAGGAGGCATTGAGTACATCACGTTTTCGAACGGATGGCAAGCCTTTTTGTCCATTTTACATCCTCTTTGCATCCGTTGGTTCAGTGTGACATGGGCTTTAACTCCATGTACTTATATGAGATACTGGTGGTTAGGAACAATAATACAAAGAAATACCCCTTGATAAGGATGCAGTTGATGAGTGGTATTCACCAGACCCCACTGACCTGCAGGAACTCCAGGATCTGGAGGAGGACCAGGATAAGGGAAGAAAATCCAGGCCATGTGACATGTGCTTTCTGGTACTACCCACAGGCAGGCATTTTACCTATAGTGTAACCAGGTGTCCATAGTTGCACTTATTGGAATGATAGCAGCAGGATGTGTTATTCTACCATGTATTCTCCCCATTTTTGTGCGAGCAATCTCTAACAGTCTTTCTATGCTGGTAGAAAAGAAGACAGCAGACAAGGCTATGTTTTTGTGGGAATATAAATATTAAGCACAGTGGAAGATATCTCTTCAATGTATGAAAATCCACAGTAATCTACGGATTCAGGTGTAGTTTCAAAGGGGGAATGAAGCAGGATGGAAAAATACCAGAAAGTGTTCTCACGAATTAGTAGAAGTTTCCTAGCAAATGTTGTAGAAGTTGCTTAATGCTGTGCTAACCATGAAACTGCTGAACCATAGAACTAGGCCTATTTCAGTAAACAAGGGTGGGTACCAAAAGTAACAGATGGTATAAGATAAGTACTGAACTGTGTGAAAAGTATAACACCAAATCACTTCTGCTTTTGTATTTGATATGTTATCATTTAGTCAAAGGAATGCCCCGAGCTGGGCCGAGTGTTGTGAAATGTATAAAAGGAACCCTCCAGGCATAAACAGGGGGTTCAGAATGTGCCATGCTAATGCTCTGAGCCTTTTGCGCAAATAAACCTGTTTTCTCCTTTCATGATCTTGTGTCCTGATTTGGAAACAGGATCTGCTGCAACACCATCACTTGAGACTTTCAAGGAGAGATTGGACTGCCTTTGTCAGAAATGGTGTAGGGTTTCCCACTTGGGTGGGGGGTTGGACTAGATGACCTACAAGATCCCTTCCAACTCTGATTATCTGTTATCTGTTAAAGAAAAGTTACATATGTAATATATACATACTCATTATCCAATTTATTTTGGGGTTAAACAGGTGCTTAAAAAGTGAAATTAAATGTAAGCAAAAGAAGCTAGAAAGAGAAAATGGAATCTTGTAACTGAAGTATTATTTTATAAAAAAACTACTTACTATATTTTCCCATTGGCTTTTTATGATTTAAATATCTAATATCCCCCTCTTTTTGAGACCTCATTAAGTTAATACACTACTATTTTGTTCAGATTTCATTTTCTTTCTTTTCTATATTTATTCAGAAATTTGATTTTGATTGGCTTTTTCTATATGTCAGCCCCGTAGGATCAACTAAACTGTGAAACCAATGCTATATAGATCAAAATCACATTTATTGTTACAGCCTTAGTAATATAATCCCAGCTGTATATTTCCACTATTTTATTATTGAAAGAAATCATCTTAGAAGAAGCTGTATTAGCTAGATACACCTTTGCTTGTTGTGGAACAAAGAATTAATTTACAATTTAAGGTTGCTAATTTCATTTTATGTATGGGTCAACATGGCTTTCAAAAAAAGAAAATCTACTTTTATTGTACTTTGCTGATATTTTTAAGTTAAAAAATGGTAAAAATAAACAATAGCAATCCAAATAGGGTATGTAAGTTGAAAATAAGACATGAAAAAAAATCCTCAATTGCATAGATAAACATTTATGGGATGTTGAGATCTGTTTTATGGACAAATGAACCACCCTCAAAATTGAAACGGAGGGCATACAAAATGATCTGCCTGTCTAATGCCCTTCCCTGAAGATTCAAATACATACAATATTTTCATAGTATAATATAGAAGTGGTATATATCAATATTTTAAGGTGTATTTCCATTTTTTCATTTTTAAATCAAAACTAAATGTTCTATAAAGAGCTTAGAATGTGAGCAAATTATCCTTCTACCTTCTTAAACAGAATTCGTTGAGATTTGTATTCCCATTAACAAATGCTAAAGCTTGAGAGAAGATGTTTAGAGGATCCCAAGGATGACCAAGATATTCAATGATTCCTCCCACCACTTCGCATGCCCCTTCCCCAGATATTCAATGAGCTGCTATTTGAATGTTACTAAAATTTTGAATATCTATAGTGAAATGAGTAGATAAATAAATCTACTGGTTTCACTATCTTTCAACATTCAAAATTCTTTGCAAATAAATTTTCAAATTCTGGAAGCAAAAAAACAGGGAGGGAAGGAGGGAAGAGAAGAAGAAGAGGAAGAGGAAGAAGAGGAAGGAAGGAAGGAAGGAAGGAAGAAAGAAAGAAAGAAAGAAAGAAAGAAAGAAAGAAAGAAAGAAAGAAAGAAAGAAAGAAAGAAAGAAAGGCTACATCCTAGTATTTTGAAGGAACTGGCAGATATCATCTCAGAACCATTGTACCATATCTTTTGAAGTTCTTGGAGCACTGGGGAGCTACCTGAGAACTAGGAAAGAGGCTATGTGTTTCCCATCTTTAAAAAAAAATAGACCCAGGAAACTATAGACCAATCAGCCTGTCATTCATTTCTGGGAAGATCCTGAAAAAGATAATCAAGCAACAAATCTGTGAATACCTAGAAACAAGCAAAGTTATAACCAGAATTCAACATGGGTTCATCAAAAAATAGATCATGTCAAACATGGTTATTTCATTCATTGACAAATTACTAAACTAGTAGATCAGTGAAATAATATGTATGTTGTATACTTGGATTTCACTAAGGTATTTGACAAATAGATTACAATCTACTTCTTGAAAACTTAGGAAAAATGTGGAATGGACAGCACTACGAACAGATGGATTTGTAACTAGCTAATAAAACATATTCAATGGAACTATATCCAGATGGATGGAAGCAATCAGTAGGATTCTTTCTCAGGCCCAGTATTCTTCAATATTTTCATAAATGATTTAGAGGAAGGAATAGAAGGAGAATTCATCAAATTTGCATATGACTCTAAGTTGGCAGTACCCCAAAAGATAGGCCCAAAATCTAGATGGGTCTCAACAGGCATCTCAACTGAGCCCTATCTAACAAAATGAAATTCAATGTAGAGAAAAGCAAAGTGTTACACTTAGGCAAGGAAAACCAATTGTATATATACAGATTATGTGAAATTTGGTGCAGAGAAGTAACTGTGAGTAGGATCTTGCAGTTCAAGTGGACAATCACCTTAATATGAAACAACAGTATGAAACAGGAAGATGGTGGCTTATAACTAGTAAGTTGAGGCTCTCCCTCCGATGGTCATTTGATCACAAGTGGGGTCCCTACCATTTCCCTTCCTGATTGAAATAAATAGTTGATCGTGGGAAGATTTGCTGTTCATCCCTGATCAAAAGAGGATCTGTTAGGTCACCACCTGCATCAGTCATTGGCAATAATCACCCGATCCTATGACTGAGGACCGGTTTCAGGAGCGCTTGCCATTCTTGTGGCCATCCTGAAGGACCACTTGTGTGGGGATCCCAGAGCACCGGAGCTACTGTTTCCTTCAAAATGCTGTAGCCCAGAGCCCATTGGAGCTTTTCCCATCTATAAAAACCTATAAAATCATTGCCTGCACCTGAAATCCCAAGGAGCCAAAGCTCCTAATTCCTAAGGGAGTGCTGTTCTAAAGGAGCGAGTCCTGAAACCATTGGAGCCTCGATCAACAGCAGAGCTACAACCTCCAAACTTCCAACAGCTGAGGGCTTGATCCCAGAGCACCATCGATCATCTGTGATCATCAAATCCCACATTGGAGATCCTGATCTCATGCAGTAGTCTAATTCCTAAGATTGCTGACTAAAGACAAGATCTGTGAGAAAATGGACCTAATCCCTAAGATCGCTAGCTGATGATCTGAAGTAACAATTGAAGATTAACCTTCTTCCAAAAGACTTTCATCTTTACTTTCAGCCTAATATATGCCCGAAGACAAGAAGATCCGTGTAAAGACAAATCTGGTTTCCAAAAATCACTAACTGAAGATCTGAAGAAATGAGTAAAGAGTAACTTTCTGCCAAAAGACTTTCATCTATACTTCCAACCTAATATATGCCCTCTTCCTATATCTCCCACGAGCCATCCAAACCAAATCTTCTCCTCTTCCTCCCATTATTCTCTTCCTGCTCTAATTTTTCCCAATATAACTCTGTTTAATTAATTAACTGATCTCACTAAATGATTAATTAATTTTTACAATTATTTATCACTAGTGAGTAATATATTATTATAGATTATCACAGACTAGTGGTTATTGATCAGTTTGATTAACTATTTTGAATATTAGTATGATTAGTATGTTTAGTGCAAATTAATGATTAGGACAATTAATTGACTAGTGTGTTCCTACAAGACCTACAATGAATAGGGCATAATAAAAGTTTGTTATTATTTGAAATGTGTTGATCAATGAATAAAATTGTTATTGAGATAAAAAGGTCCATCTGTGTGGCAGCGGGAGGGTGGTCCATACAGTCCCACTAGCTTGCACTGGACGGTTTATCTATCCCACAATATCCTATCTATCCAAGCTATCCTTATCTATCCACAACTACTCATCTATCTCCACACCTGATCCTTACCTATCCCCACAAGCATGCAAAGGCTTAACCATTTTTCAAAGTTTTCACCAACACTTTATTAAGTAAAAAAAATGAACCAAGTGTGTGAACTGCAAAGATAACCTTTATTAATAAACGTCTTAGGTAAATTGTATACTTTATTTAAAAAGCAAAATGAACCAAGTAAAGTGTCTTAAGAAAAGATTAAAGGAACAGGTAACAGCTCAGTCCTCTTGGCACTCTTCTCAGTCACTCTGAGATCATGTCCATGGTCTTAGCTGTTAAGCGGCTAGGGACGATGGAGGTGGCTGTGGTTTGAGTGCTGGTCTGAGGCGCCATTTGGGTGCTTGGCCCCGGAAGAATACAACAAGGGGTAGGTTGTGTCAGGAGCTGTCCTGAGAGTGACTCAGTCCCATGAGGTTGAGAGGCCCTTCATCAAGTACCCTGGGATGTCAGGCACAGAGAATGATAACAGATTGTCGTTGATGGGCTTGGCTGTGGGTGGAGAAGGACGATGTAGTGGGGCTGTCTGGTCTGCAGCTGGATGAGGTGTGGCATCTGTGCGTGCGATGGAACCTGGCTGGACTGGAACATCTGCTTCTGCTGTGGGAAGTCTGTAGTCGTAGCCATTGGTCGGTGAGGGCTGTTTGAAAGCCGTGGAAGAGCTGGTGGCCTTGAGGATTGTGCCAGAATGCTGTTATCTTTTCCTTCATAACTTGCGTACTGGGCCGCGGGCATATCTCTCACAGGTGTGTGCTCATGTAGGTGATGCACAGTGTGGCGCTGGAGGATCCTCTGTCCAAGTGACCAGCTGAGAGAACTTAGTTCCTGTGCTGTCTTCAGTTTTGTCCCTGATCTCTCCCATAGCACACTGTGGCTCTGGCCTCCAGTCGGCCTCTCTGCCTGCAATCATGTGGAGCTGGGGGTGGGCGGGGAGTCCGTTGGTCTCTGGTGGTCTGCTGCTTCTCCTCCATTTGTGACAGGGGATCCTTCAAGTCCTCCGGCATGGGTGTGCGCTGTCAAGGGGCTCTGCCATGTGCCCAGAAGCATCACATACAGGGCACTGGGGAAGACACCTGCCATGGACAGGGTAGCTGGCTCTGGCTGGAAGAGGACAGGCTTGGTTGTGGGCTGTCTGAGGGAGAGGGGGCCAGAGGGGCTGCTCCTGTGGCGGAACCTCACCTCCAGGAACTGCACTTGCACCATTATTGTGTGCATCTCCCGGTCAGTGAGGTTGACAGAACCTGGCCAGATTTTTGAGGTGTAGCTTGCCATCACATAGGTGTGCATTTGCTTCCCACCATCCCAGGAGTACATCCTGCAGTGTAGCCAGGCTCTCTGCACTTGTTCTCCAACTGCCTGGTTTCTTCTTGGTGTCACAATAGGTCTGTGGTCCTTCTATCCAGGGTAGTCATTCTCCTCAGCCATTCCAGCACCCTCGCTCTCATTGGTCCTCGGAAAACGGTTGTACTGTTTCCTCTCTCCCTTCTCCAATTCCTTGCCTCTTCCTCCCTCGTGGCAGGGCCTTCAGCAGCAGGGGCCTTCAGGGGCTTCAGCAAGCAGGTCTTTGAGGCCTTGGGGCTTGGTCCACACAGTAGCAGCAGCACCACAGCCACCAGCACCAGCAGCACCAGCAGCACCAGCTGCAGGAGAAGGGACCCCAGCAGCAACACCACCACCACCACCAGCAGCAGCAAGGAGGAGAAGCACAGACAGCAAAGCACTAGCAGCAGCTTACAGAGTCAGTGCAGTCGGTGGATGTTGTTCTGTCCTTCTTGCCAAGGGCTGGCAGAGTAGCACGGGCTTTCTCTTCTTCCCTGACGAACCATGTGTTATTCGAAGATAGTATTGGCAGCAGCTCTTTCTCTGAATGGCTGACTTGTGCGAGCTGCATCTTTATATCTGTGGACCTGACAACAGATTCATACTCCCCACATGCGCATGACCACTTTGCATCTATATACAATCCACTAATTGCACTCCGCTTTGCTTCCTATAGCGTCCGTGGTGATCCGCGTCATCCGCTATTGCATCCCCCTTCACTAGCGTCCGCTTCACTATTCCTTCCCCGCGAACCCCTGCGGATGTCGTCATCACTTCGCATCTGCTGTCATCCACTAGGCTTCCTACGAAACATCCATTTAATTTTCCCGCTACGTACTACACCCGTGCCGTTATTTTCCATTCTTTTCCATTCTGTTTATGCAAATTTTCAATCAGTTTTGGAGCAGTGACAACAGATGGAGGCCACCCAAAATTTTGCTTGTCCGCTGTATCCTTTATGCATATGTTTTGCGTCCGCAGGCCATGGGACAGGGCCTTAACTGGTAAGATGTTGTAAATTGATTTTATGTATTATGCTTAAGTCTAATTTTACATGGGTTAGTTTCAAGGTTTATTTAAGCTAGAGATCTCAAGTCCGGTGCTGTAGGGTTTTTTGCTGTGAACAGAGGATGTGTACTCTGTCTGGTAAAATACTTCTGACTCGCTCAATAATTGTATTATGTCTGATATATAATGAGGATTCCAGATAGCAGAGCTGAATTCACCAATATTGGTCTAGCAAAGGTTTTAATGCCTAGTTTAGCAAAATATATTACGCCGGAGACAGTTTCGTAAAATTAAACTTACCACATTTAAAGACTTTTCGGGCAATTACTGTTTGCCATGTAAAACTTGCGTCTATAAGACATGTGATTCAGAACTCCATAGATCCTTGACAAAGTGAGGGTCATCACCAAGGTCATTCCACATTGTATTTGTGATATAGATATTTTTTATCAAATGTGTAGACAGAGCATTTGTTATGTAGTGATTTGGAGGTGCCCAACTTGTAGACCATTCAAACATATAAAATCAAGGTCTTTTTGAAAGTGATGGTAGCATTGAATGTCGGATTGAATGGTTTTAACATCATCAGTGAAAGAGACGCAGTCGGCTAATAAGGTGTTCACAAAGGTCATTCAATATATAGCATTAAAGAGTGTGGGTCCCAGAACACTTCCATTGTGGATGCTGCTGACAACTGGGTATAGGATTTGAAAGGTGTTTCCTATTTTTGCTATTTGGTTGGCTACTTTGATAGGAAGGCAGTTAATACCACTTGTGAAGGGATCCAGAAATGCCGCTAAAGAATTTAAATTTTATTAGTAGTTTGTCATGTACCACTGATCAAATGTTTTTGCAAGAAGTCAATGTAAATTACATCTTATTGATTTACCCTGGTCAAGAAGTGTAGTCCATTATGTTTTGCACTGTAGAAATGCAAATTGCAGGAAACCAAATTGTTTATTGGACCAGTACGTTGTTTGACTCTAGGTGGAAGGGTAGTGGATTGATTTAAATAATTGATGCCATCACTTTGCATGTGATGCAACACAATGAATTGGTCTGTAGTTTCACCAAGAGGGTCAGCCTTTTTGAAAATGAGCGGATGACCATTCGCTAAAGACCATACGGTTTGGTAAGGAAGGGTTCTGAGTTGATAACTCATATATTATGCTTAGTGTTCAGCTATGGTATAGAGAGCTTTTTTAAGAAGAATGCCACATAAATACATCAGGCCAATAGAATAAAAGATGGTTAAGGGGCATATTGCATTTTCTACGTTAAGTTCTTTAAGTTTTGTGTTTACAAGAGTTATAGAAGGCACGATAGAGTTTTTGATGTCAAAAAATTTTTCCTCTTGTTTGCAGTGTTAATAGGGTACATTCTGCCTTTATCTGTCAGCTTAAAGGTGTTGTAATGGTTTTTTAAAGTTAGCTAACGTATTTAATTTTTGGATTTTTTTTTTTAGATTTTTGAAGTTTTCTATTAATTTTGGCGTAAATTGTTTTCATCTTTTCTTGTTTGTGGGAGTTACTAAATGGAAACATATGTTTTAATGACTCTTCAAGTTAAGCAAGAAGATGTTATAATGATTCTTCTACAGTTGTTACAGTAGAGAACAGAATGTGCAATCAGAGATGATAAGTCGGGCAGCTATGAGTTCATAACTGACTTTTAAAAATTAATACTTGGAGATCCATTATTGGTAATCCTGCTTTGAAGAGGGTGTTTATTTTAGACAAAAGTCCAATCAATGCTGTAGTCACTGTTTTGAAAAGGTTCCTATATATTGTAGGTCTAAACTGAGTTTTGAGCTGTTGCAGAAGATGAGTTGAAGACAGTTGTTTAGTCTGTGTTGTTATATACTAATTGATCAGTTCCCATGTGGTAATGGCATTGTACATTATGAATGGGTTCAGTTAGTCATCATTAGTTGTCCAATTTACTAAGAGGTAAGTTGAGTACCAAGAAAAATGAGAGGTGTGGGCAAGAGGCCAACCCATGTCAGTAGTGAAGTTAGCTTTGTTGCATGAATCTATATCATAGTCAGGGGTCGATAGCCAAAGTAAGAAGATATTGAGGTGTTTAAGGATGTTCACAGATGATGGTCTTGGGAAGAGCAAAGCTCTTGTATAATTTGATCGTTTTTTTTAGACCTATAGAAACTTTTTTAAGAATATACAATTCCACACCTCTACCGGATTCGCAAATCTCACCGATAAATTGGATATTCTCCTTGAAGTGATAATGGAAGTCTAGGAAAGATGCATTTACAACCATGTCTCACAGACAAATATAATGTCACATGGGCTAGCTTAGATGAGGAATCCGTGCATCTTTATTTGCCAAGGCTCTTGCCATTGAACAAGTTTCATTTAAGGATATGAAAGTCAGTGGGTCTGGAGAATAAGGTTGTGCATCCCTAACATTGGATGTTTGGTGCATGGATATTGGTGCACATGGATTGAGGCTCTTTGCTTTTTGATAAAGTCAGCATACATAAATATATAGATTGATATATACTATTTCATGTAATCTTTTGATCTCAGAGCATGCTCCAGATCGTACACATTGCTGTAAGTTAGATCAGGTGAGATGAAAGTTCTTATTGGTTGTGTTGCTCTTTGGAGTGAATTTATTGAGAAAATAATTTTGCTTTTGCTTGTTCGTTTTGCAAACAACCTTGCAAAGGCATAGGATCATCAAGCGCATCTTGTTTTGAACGCTCAGGACGATAGGGAAAATACCAAGTATTTTCAGGGCGAGATGGTTGATGCTTGATTTTCTCTGATGATGTTTTCAGAATTGAGTTATTGTCATTTGACCCTAGACCAAATAAATAGCGTTTGGTCACTTCTGTTCATGCTAACAGCTTCTTTGATGAGGATGGGGATATCAAAGTTTTAGGATTGTTGCTTTTTGTGATTAAGGTTTTGGTTGCAAGTGTTTGAGTAGAGATATGGTTTGTAGAATGTTTGATCGTTTCATTTTTAGGTGTTATTCTTTTTTTTCAAGGTTGCCGATCTAGTTTGTATAAGTGTCCAGGGATGCTACAATAGTATCAAAGATTTGTTATGATTTTCAATGGTATCAATAACTTTCAAACGAGGTAATATATTTTTCTAGTTTTGGGTCTGCCAGTGGACAGAAATTATGGAAAAGCATTGGTGAAAAGCATGATTTTTAGAATAGAGCTATTTGCTTGGGTAATCCCTAAGCAATTATGGTGAGAGTGTTATTTACAAGAGAACATTTGATGAAATTCTTCATTCTGCTTTAAGATTCCTTACAAGTAAGGCAAGGGTAAATCTTGTTGGTTCTTTAGTAGGAGTTTCTTTTTAGGTTGAGGTTTGACCATTGGATTGTTGTTCCTGGCAAGGATGAGTTTTGAGTGATTGTTGATTGGGTTGTTCAATCAAACAAGGTATTATGGTAATTAATAAAGTAAATATCATACCAAACAGTCTATTATACTTATTTACACAGTCAATTATTTAACTAATCAATAATCACCCTAATAATTAATATACACTAATCAATAAACACA
>BHFT01060042.1:0-21224 GCA_004320025.1 Laticauda laticaudata
GTTATGTGTGTCTGTAGAAAATTAATAAAATTCTTTTCAAAAAAAAAAAAAGAAATATGCAAAGAAAGTCTTTGAGACAAGAAAAGGAGATAAAAGTGCGGTC
The DNA here is from genome assembly GCA_004320025.1 of Laticauda laticaudata. NCBI lineage: Eukaryota > Metazoa > Chordata > Lepidosauria > Squamata > Elapidae > Laticauda > Laticauda laticaudata. Next base: position 104 of record BHFT01060042.1, read on the forward strand.
CCTTTGCTAACTATTTCTACATCTATTATCCTAGCAGTTAATAATTTATAATTACAGAAAGCCAGTGCTCACCTCATTGTTGTACATTATCTTAATTGAGCTTTATTTGGAGGATGGGGAACAGAAATAGTAATGGTGGTGATGGTTAGGAAAATGACAAATCTCTAACAGCTTCATCTTTTAAGAATCTGATTCTTAGAGCAATAGCAATAGCACTTAGACTTATATACCACTTTATAGTGCTTTACACAGAGGTGGGATTCAAATTTCTTAACAACCGGTTCTGTGGGTGTGGCTTAATTTGTGGGTGTGGCTTGGTGGTCATGTGACTGGTTGGCTTGGCTTGGTGGTCATGTGACTGGCTTGGCATGGCTTGGTGGTCGTGTGACTGGGTAGGCATGGCCAACTCTAAGTCATTTGTGTGTGTGTTGCCTGTATGGGCCAGGAGGATAGAAAAATCCAACCTCTATGCATGCATGTGTGTGTGTGTGTGTGTGTGTGTGTGCCCATGCATGTATGTGTGGGAGAGTGGGGAGGTTAGTTTTTTTAAAAGCCCAGAGGAGGGAAAAAGATAAAGTTGTGAAATCCCAGGGTGGAGCCAAGAAAAAAAAAACGAATCCCTGCTCTGAAAAGGGAACACCCTCCCAAGAAAACAAAGGAGTCAAAACCTTACCTACTCATACTTTAAAAAAAATTAGTTTAACAGACATTAAAAAGCAATTTCAGTTTCACTTTCCCAGGTTCAAATCTCTTTGCTTAACATATGTGACATGTTAACATATTTATTAATGTTTTAAAGGCCCTATCACACTGGCCGACAGATGCAAAACGTTTGTAAAAAGGACACAGCGGACGAGAAAAATGTCCCATCCGTTGTTATCCGCTCTCAAAAGGGGCATAAAATTTGCATTAACCAGAAGCAGACAGAACACGGAAAGGAATGGACAGGGGTGAGGACTTTACGGGCGGATGGAAAGCCGGATGCTCCATGGAAGCCTAGTGGATGGAAGCAGATGAGAGCGGATGGCAGCATCGCAAGGCTTCCTGGGGGAGCGCAATAAAGCGGACGCGGAAACGGAAAGAGTGTATGCAAGAGCAGATGCCGAGCGGATTGAAGCGGATGCACAGCGGATGCCAGCAGCAGATGAAGCGGATGCAGAGCAAAGAAGCCTAGTGGAAGCCTAGCGGATGCCTAGCAGATGCCTAGCATTCACCTGCACATGCGGGGAGGATGCATTGCATCAGCGCTCGGCGGCAATATAAAGGGAAGCAGCTCCTCAAGGCAGGTCACCTATTCTGAGGCACAACGAGAGCACTGCTGGGCCTAGACACATCTTCAGCCAACAACCATGGGGAAAAGAAGGAGCCTGTGCCTAACTCCTGCCAGCCCTGGCACAGAAGACAGACCACCATCCCACCCCCCTGGCGACTGACTCTGCTTCTGCTGGGACTTCTGCTGCCCGCGCCTCGATCTTCTGGTGCTGGGTTTCTGCTGATGCTGCTTCTGGAGGTGGTGCTTCTGCTTGATGCTGGCTTCTGGTGGTGGTGCTCTTCTGCTGTGCTTACTCTGCTGATGCTGCTTCTGGTGCTGGTTTGCTTCTGCTGGTGCCACGTCTGCTGGTGCTTGCATCCTGGTTGCTGGTGCTTCTGCTGGTGCTTACTCTGCTGGCGCTTCTCCTGGTCCTGCTGTGTCCTGCTGGTGCTCCTGGTCCTGGCTGGGCTTGGCTCCTGTCCTGTCGTGCTCCCCTGGTGCGCTTCTGGTCCTTTTGGTGCTGCTGATCCTGCTGGTCCTGCTGGTCCTGATTTTGCTGCTACTTGTTGTTGCTGCTGCTGCTGGTGGTGGTGGTGTGGAGGAGCAGCCCCTAATCCTCAATAGCGCCCTCTGATGAGGGCCATATAGCCCTGCCAAAGGGAGGAAGAGGCAGAAGCGTGAACGTGAAGAGGAGGCAATACAACATAGAAGAAGGAACATGAGGAGGAGGTGCTGAGTGGCTGGGAGAACGAGTCATCTGTGGAAGGGACACAGGCTCTATTGGGACACCAAACAGGAAGCAGGCTGCTTGGAGAGAGAAGGCGGAGAGCCTGAGCTACACTTTGGATGTGCTCCTCGGCTGGTGGAAGGCACATGCACACATGTGGTACACGGAAGTGCACCTCAAGGAAATCTGGCCAGCGCGGTCAAGCTGAGGGACAGAGAGACCTACGTGAAATGGCCAAGTGCAGCTTCTCAGAGGGTGAGATCCGCCACCGAGGAGCAGCCTCTTGCACAAACCTCTCTTCAGGCAGCCTTGCTGAGAGCCAGTCCTTTCTGGCAATAGATCCGTCACTCCTGTGCCAGGCAGGTTCCTGTGGAGCATGCCACGAATGGAGAACATCCCCGGACAGCTGCACTAACCCGTGGTGGAGCGCGTGGAAGGACCCCTGACATAGTGGGGAGAAAGGAGACGGCACTATCACCACAGCCCAATCCGTATCCACCCAGTCCACCTCTGCACAGAAAGGCAGAGAGGCAAAACCAGAGGGGCAGAGCCACATTTGTCTTTGCTGGAGATAAGATACACGCATCAGGAAGCAGCAGTAGATCTCCTCCTCTCAGTATGGTCACGCACTGACGCCCGATCCTCCAACCGCAAGCCGTTACCTCACCTATTCAACCGGACGCCTCATAACTGGGACCCAGTACCTAGGTGGTGAAGGACAGGATCACCGATCTTCTTCACAACCCTCCCAGACAAGATGAAGCCTGCTCCCACCCAGTCCAAGCCTGCTCCTCCACCCCAGGTGATGGCACTGCCCTTCCAAGGCTTTCCACAGGCCCTAACCCTACAAGGCTACAGCTACGCAGGCAGGTCCAGTAGCACGCAGCCCTTCCCAGTCAGGCACAGGTACTCGGATGCGCACCGGTGGCCTTGATGCCACCAATTGCGCACCACGGGGGGAGCACGCACCGATTGCCACCGATTGCAGTACTCACCACAGCTGCAGACCAGGACACTACGCCGCACTATAGCAACTGCTCGTCCTTTCCTCCACCGCACCACAGCGGAAGCCCGGCCTCAGTATATCTGTCATCGGTATTGGGCGCTGACACCGCCATGATCATGGGAGGCAGGGGTCTCTCAACATCACCGGGCTCGAGCCAGCTGTCTGAGAATGCTTTACTCACACAAAACCGTCCCTGTTTGTCCTCGTCATGGGCCAGGCACCCCAGTGGTTGCTTCAGACCAGCACTCCAGCAGCAGCCACCCTCCACCAGCAACTCCTGGACCTTGACACCCCGTAGAAGGCTGGGCAACACTGCCGAGTGATCCAAGAGAGTTTGCCAGAGACCTGGGGTGGCTACACTGTTGACTTTAATTTTTTGTTTTGACACTTGACTGGGTCATTTTTTTCTTTTACAGCTTGTTATTAATAAAGATTATGTTTGCTTCACACACTTGCTTCATTTATTTTTGTAAATAAAGTCTTGGTGGAAACCTTTTAGAAATGGTTTAAGCTTTGCATGCTTGTGGGTGGGTAAGGATAGCTGTGGGGATTGGGGCAGGGATACTTTGGAGTGGGTAATAGCTTGTGAGATGGGCAGAGATACCCTTTTGGGATGGGTAATAGCCTGGTGGGATGGGCAGAGATACCTTTGGGATGGGTAGATAGCTGTGGATGGGCATGGGAAACCTTTGGTATTGGTTAATAGCTGTGGGCAAATGGGAGGGATAACCTTTGGAATGGGTAATAGCTGTGGGATAGAATAAAGCCTCCAGTGCAAGCATAGTTGGGACTGTATGGTCACCCTCCCAGGTGCCACACCTATGGCCCTTTATTATCAATAACAATGTAATCATATATCCAACAACATGTCAACATAAACAAACTCTTTGTTAAATGCCCTGTTCATTGAAGGCCCACGCCAACTACATGGCGCCAATCTCATGCGGTGTGATGAGACAGGCTGAAGGACATCCATTAATCAATCTATCATCCTGTCTTGCCCACTCCACTGCTCCAGCTGGGGGTTAACCCACTGTCCTCAGGAGGTTGCACTGATTCTTCCCTTCATGTGAAGCTCTATTGGGGCCTTGCACATCTTTAGTGTCTATCAGGTTTTGCCTTGCCTCCATTCACCAGGCTCCATGTCCCATTGCCCCTTGTTGGAGGTCCACGAGCCTGTTCTGCAACACTTGGGTAGCGGGTGTCGCATGAGATTGTGCAGGATGCAGCAAGCTTCCATGATCCTCCTCACGGTCTCTGGGCGATGCTGCATGGTGGTGAGAAGTACCTGGAACCTGTTGGCCAGGATGCCAAAGGCATTCTCCACCACTTGTCTTGCCCTGGACAGCCTGTAGTTGAAGAATCCTCTCTTCACGGGTGAGGCATCTGGAGGTGTAGGGCTTCTGAGGTAGGTTCTGAGGGAGAAGGCGTCATCCCCACGATGAAGTAGGGCACATCTTGTGTGTCGTTGGGCAGGGGGTTCTGGATCTGGAAAGCCCACGATGAGTTTGCATTCCAGCCCCTCCTTGAGGTGACTGGCGTTGTATACCTGGGCATCTGAAGCTGACCCGTTGCCTGAAGCATCGATGTACACGAACTTGTAGTCAGCATCGACCATGGCGAAGAGGATGATGCTGAAGAAGCCCTTGTAGTTGAAATAAGTGGACCCACACTTGGCTGGCGCTTTGGAGGCCACGTGCTTGCCACTATGGCTCCAACGGTGTGGGGGAAGTTCCACCTCTGTTACCACTGCTCTGCAACTTTCTTCCAGCCTTCTTCAGTGGAGGGCACTGGAGGAGGTCCTCCAGGTATTCTTCAATGATGGCCTGCCGCACATTCTCTTACCACAACTGCTGATGGTGTTGTGTGGCACCCTCCAGGCATACTGCATGTTCCTGTACATGGTCCCTTGAGGCCAGGTGGTGCAGAGTCAGTGTCACCTTGAGCCCAGGGTCCAGGCTGGGCGGAAGTTGGTGTTTTGCCTTGGTCCAACCTGGGTCCTCAGCCGCTCACCAACTTCATCAAACATGGCTGGAGGCATCCTCATGAAAGTTCTGGAATGCACGAGGGTCTTCGTTCCTCAGCTCCACCATCAACTTGTTTGTACAGTCCATACTCTGCCCTTCTCCTGACCCCATCTTCGGACCAAAGCACTTCTTGGACGCCTCCTTTTCTTCTTCCGTAGAACAGTTGAAAGAGCCTGTAGAGGCTTTGCACTGTGTTGCAGAACGATGGTGGCTACCAAAAGGAGTGTGTTACGATCCATGGTGGACATCCATGGATGCTGTGGAAGAGCAAGAGCCAGATGAAGGCTGCAGAGGTCTGCACAGCAGGGCTGCTGGACTAAAAGTGAGCATCCAGGTGAGTTTGCTCCCGCCTTTCTATAGGCAATATAGGTTTTCCACTAGGTGTCCTTTTGCATCCTCTTGGCATCCTCTAGACATCCTTACATATCCGAGATAGGTCCCTCTGTGAACGTTTTTTCCATTTTAAATCCTTTCTTTTGTGAGCTGCATCTGCTTTCATCCCTTTCTCCTCCGTGCTACTCACACTTTGTGTCCATTCCACGGTCCGTTCGCTTCCTCCCTGTGTCTGTTTTCCATTGGAGCGGATTTGAGTTGCCAGGATGCACAGCGGATGCCTAGCAGATATAGGGATGCATAATGGATGACAAACGGATGTAGAACGGATATTCCCCGTATGCGTTGCGGGATGCAGAACGGACGCGTTTGATACATTTTCCGCTCAAAAAAGTTTTGAGCAGTCAAAACTTTTTGAGTGGATGGAACCTCAGTCGACGGATGCTGGACGGATAGAGAGGATGAAAAATGGAGGCAGTGAATTCAGAACGGATGAATCGCGTTAACCAATGGGTGGCAAGTGTTTCTCTCCGTTTTACATCCTCTTTCCATCCATTGGTGCAGTGTGATATGGGCTTTAATATCTATGTTTTTAAGCACTAGGATTTCTCTATTTAACTAGATTTAAGAAAAGCACTTACATTGAGTTAATGGCAATTTTCTATATCTCACAGGCAATGAATTAGTATGGATTTTTTCTCTCTCTTTCCCTTCCTCCCACCCCCTTCTCTTTGTCTCCTGTCTCTCTTTCCCTCCCTTCCTCCTTCTCTCTCTCTGTGTCTCTTTGTCCAGGGGGGGGAAGGGTGGGAAGGAACCTCTGAACTGGTACAAGGTGATGGGAATCTGACACCTGGCAGGGAGGTGGGGCAATGCTGCAGCCTCTCAAAAAATAACAAAGGGCTTCTTGTGAGGAGGAAGAGAAGTGTGTTATGAGGAGATTTGATGGGTGTCAGAGGGATGCATAGGGGCGGCAAGGGCTTATCAGGAGGAGGAAAAGAAGTGTGCTGGGAGGAGATTTGACAGGTGACATAGGTTTAGTTCACTGCCTCCATGCTCCAGGCAGCAGGCAGACAAGCGAGGAAGCCAATGATCTGCCAGCTGCCTCTAATCTGCCTGCCCACACCCAGCTCCTGTACCATGCTTCCCCCTCACCTTTCTTCCTGCCTCTCCCGGCCAATGGTCTCACAAGTAAACTGCAGCTAGAATCTCAAATATGGCCAAAAATGAATGTTTGTTTTGTAGCCACTGGCTGGGGCTATTAAACAGGCAGCCAAACTAAATGTGTGAAAGACCCCATCTCATCATTGGGAGTCAAGGCGAATTGGTGATTGGCAAACTCCATTACTTGGGCTCCTCGAGAGATGAGGAGTTTGCAGGAGACTGATCTACCACTGGCTACAAGTTCACAAAGTTCATTCTCATCTGTATTTGAGATTCCTAGCTGCAATAGACAGTAAACCTAGCCAGGGTTGACCTCAGCAGCTTCTCTCTGCTAGAGTGCTCCCTGGCTTACAGCTCCAAGCCCAAAGCAGCAGAATGCATGGGCTGCCTTGATGCAACCAGCTTTGGGCTGTTCATGGTCTGTGGAGGACATGCTCAAACTGGCACAGAGACCAGGGCCCTAAGAGGGCTCAGGCGAAGACTTTTTTATGGCTTTCTTTCTGTCTGGCAGAAGCAGAGATGGGCAGGAGGCCTGAGAGCACACAGCATCCCAGCTCAGCACTCTCTCAAAGGCTGCCCACCCATCCTTTCCACCTCGCTAATCTTGCCAGTGATCTCCTGCATGCTTCCCTCACAGGCCAGGCTGGCTTGGGAAGTAGTCCAGCATGGGGAAGAGCTCTGGTGCCACGATCTCTCGCACATCTCCCTCACAGGCCAGGCTGGCTTGGGAAGCAGTCAAGCATGGGGAAGAGCTCTGGTGTCATGATCTCCCATGCACTTCCCTCCCTCCCCATGCACATCAGTCCACCCACCACTAGTATCACCCCTTTGCCAGCTCATCCTCCCCCACCCACTCACCAGCCCCTGCAGTGCAGCAATGCAGTGGCTGTGGTAGGCCATTTGGGATGGTAATGCAGCAGCGGTGATAAGCCCCACTATGTCCCCCCCCGCCAGCCCTTTTGGCCAAGCATGGAGGGGCCCACCCCTGCTGTCAGCCTTACCTTCTCAGGTCAGATGAAGAAGAGTGGCCACATGGAAGGCAGCTGGATGAATGAGCAAAGAAAAGGTCCCCAGGCAACATAAAGTGAGTGAGTGGGAGAGGCAGGGCCGGGAGGGGCAGGGCCAATCAGTGGTGCAATTTGGCAGTTCTGTGAACTGCACAGAATCATAACTACCAGTTCTACCAAGCCAGTTGGAACCAGTAGAATCCCATGCTTAGCTTTACAGCTCTCTCTAAGCAGTTTTACAGAGTCAGCATATTGCCCCCAACAATCTGGGTCCTCATTTTACCCACCTCAGAAGGATGGAAGGCTGAGTCAACCTTGAACCTGGTGGGATTTGAACAGCTGATAGTCAGCAGAAGTGGCCTGCAGTACAGCACTCTAACCGCTGCACCACGAGGCTTATATGTTGTCTTTTCTCCCTTATCACTATTGAATTTTTTAGCCTAGGGACTTGAAAATCTCCTGCCATAGTTTACTGCATGATGATTCTGAAAGTGGACAAAAAAATTCATGATGTATGCTATTAATTCTATTTGACATTGAAAACAAGTATATTGATAAAGCTGTGATCTTTGGAATACATTAGTTAGAATATATGAGTTCCATGTTTGTCTAAGTAGCATGCTTAATAGTTGTCTTACATGAAGTTCAAATCAAAACTCAAAGAAAGGCAAGGGATTATGGTACTGCTAGGGGGTGGAGAAAAATTCTTTCAAGTTCTGTAGTCAGCTTTTTCTATCTCATGGGAAGACTTTTCACCAAAGTTTGTTTTCTGTGTATGGAATCTAAATTGAACTTTATGTCAAAGGTTTTTGAAAAGCAGATTGCTGAGAAAATGAAATGCTATACAATTGGGAAAAGAAGGTAAATGGGAAAAACCCTTTTAAGAGTGATGAGATGATGGATTGAAACTTGCAGTGATTCTTCATGTGTCTGATGATTAAAAACAAGAGGTTTATTTTATTTGGAGTCAAATTTTTCCCTTGCCTTCCTCTGTGTGGCTTGGGGATTCTGCCTATAGATTACACAAATAAGTGAGCTTTCATCATATTCTGTCCATATTGCAGTTTCCTGACCTGTATATAACTTTTGTATGAAGATGTTGAGATGGTCTGGGATTATGATTTTCCTACCACTTGATATGATTGACCCAGCTAAAGATCTTGTTATAATCAATGATACACATACTGATTTCTGTGTGTGTGTTCTTTGACTTTCACAATTATCCAGCATATTTTGGAAATAATAGCTCATGCTCCTTGGCTTTTGCTAAAGCCAGGGGTCTCTTTTTCCATGTAGGATTCTAATTGTATTGACACTAAAGTGATCTTTTTTTTTCTTTTTATGTACACTGAGAGCATATGCATCTAAGACAATTCTTTATGTATCCAGTCATATTTGGCCAATAAAGAATTCAATTCAATTCAATGTTATGCTAAGTTATCCTATCCTACCCTATCCTATCCTATGCTATTCTATTCTATTCATCTGCGTCCAGTATCTTCCTATATCAGACCAAAATAAATGCCTGCTTGCTATAGCTGGCAGTTAAGATAATTTTCATGCATTGGGTGATCCTGCTGGGAGTATGTACTCTTACCATCTACTCCTGGATACTAGTTGTACATCCGGATTCTTTACTGATCCCACCAAGGAACACTCCATCACTATGATAAGGTAGCACACCAACTTTTTAAAGAGGATACAGTGTTGGTTTCCATTCATTTTTCTATCTCTTTTTCAAATAACTGGCAATGAATTCAGTACTTCCTTATTGATTTAATTTATTAATATCCTCACATATCTTCCTGAAAGAGTTGCAATGTCCAACTATATTGAACCCACATGCATTATTTTCTACAGAAATGCAAGCTTTTTTCAATAATCCTTCCCCCATTCTTCAACTGCTATGAATCAAGTTAACGATGGCCAGATCTGGGTTTGAAAGAACTTTGGGTGACTGCCATCTAGTAGGCTGTTGTGACAATGCCAACTAGCATCATTAATTGTTAAAAGAAAGGAAATGTATTTAAAAAGGGGAAATGTAACTCAAATTAAAAAAAATGCATCAGCTAATTTAATAAGAACCACAATTTACATGAAATGAGTCTTATTACTATATTGGGATGAGAAAGGTATCTATCTGCATGCAGGCTTATTCAGACTTTTCAGAGCTGCCCAGAGTTATTTATTTATTTATTTATTTATTTGTTTGTTTGTTTGTTTGTTTAAATATTGAAGTATTGATGTATTTATTTATTTTATATTGCCGCCTATTTGCCCATGGTGACTCAAGAATATAAAACCATATTTAAAACAATAAATACTAACAATATAATTAATATAATTAATACATTAATATAATACAATATAACAAAATCACTTGCCAACTTCCACCCCCTGGCCTGATGACAGCCAATCACATGAGCCTTTAATGGGCTCCATCCTACTCTGGGTTCTCAGGCCCACAGGCAGAACCAGGTCTTTAGCGCCTTCTGGAACAGTATTAGAGTCAGGGCCATTCTAATTTCTGGGGAATGATCTCCAGAGAGACGGAGCCACCATAGAGAAGGCTCTTCTTCTGGGTCCCACCAGATGTATCTCCCTCAGAGATGGGATCCACAACATTCCCTGCCTCCCCACTCTGATTGGTCAGGTAGATGTGACTGGCAAGAGACAGTCCCTCAGATAACCTGGTCCCAAGCTATGAAGGGCTTTAAAGGTGACAATCAGCAGCTTGAATTGCACCTGAAAATAAATCGGCAACCAATGCAGCTCCCACAGGAGAGGTGACACATATGCATACCGGGATCTGCACAAAACCATGCAGGCCACTGCATTTTGCACCAACTGGAGCTTCAAGATGCTCCTCAAGGGCAGCCCCATGCAACAATCAAGACAGGAAGTGACTAAGGCATAAGTGACTGTGAGTAGGGACTGTTGGTCCAGGAAAGGGTATGACTGGTGCACAATCCACAGTTACGCAAAGACCTTCCCGGGCACAACCACCTGCTCTTCAAGCAGGAATGAAGAGTCCAGGAAACCCCTTAGATTATGCACAGGGTCTGTTTGGGGTAGTGCCACCCTATCAAAGACCAAAGGTGGCAACTCTCCCTGAGCCAACAAACCCCAAAGCCAGAGCCATTTGGTCTTGCAAGGGTTTAGTTTCAACCCATTGTTCCCCATCCAGCCCCTAACAGCCTCCAGACACTGCAAGAGCGAGCACACAGCAACACTTAATTCACCATGGGCCGAGACATACAGCTGACATATTGATGATACCTCAGTCCATGGTGATGGGTACCTCACCCAGCGGCTTCATATAAATGTTGAACAGGAGCAGAGAGAGTACCAAGCCCTGTAGAATGCCATAAAGCAGTGGGTGAGGGCTGGATCTCTCCCCTCCTATCAACACTGAATGAGAGCAGTCACAGAGGAAGGAAGTGAACCAGAATGGCCTCCCACTCCCATCCCCCGAAGCTGCACCAGGAGAATCCCATGGTCGGTATCAAAAGCTACCAAGAGGCCAAGTAAGCAGGGATGGATGCACAGTTATCCTGTGATAAGATGAACAACCAAATTCAAATAGTTCTGACTCTGGCAGTCCTTTAATTAGAGAACTAATCCTAATCAACTAGGACACCTTCCCCCCCCCTCAGTTAATGGCAATGGTTTTCTGTATAGTGGGGAAGTGCATATTCTTCCACTTGTTTTCAGCCTGCTCATCCAGTTTAAATCCTATACCCTGAGGCCTCATGTAAACCAAACAGAAAGATATTTCTGACAGATACAAATAGTAGGGATTCTACTAAAGCCAAAAGACACAAAGGCAACACAATTGAATTGCCACCTGAAGGCAAACTTTTTTTCATGAGATGGATCCTAGAGGGATCTGTATTGCATAGCAATGTTTTGAAGCCAGTAGTAGAAAGACGTTTCTTTTTAAACCACAAGGCCAATGGGAATTAATGTGTATATAATTTCCATTCTTGCTAAGTTGCTTTCCCTCCCCTTTATATATCTTTAATAAAAGGGCTAACACATGCTCTGTTAGGTTGCTTACTGCATAGAAACATTCTTCATATAGTTCACAGCTTTATAGGAATGAGTGACAGCTTGCTCAGCATGTGTAAATATCTCTTTTGACACTCCATGAAACCAAATGTCAATATGACCTGAGAAAAGACAAAAGGTAAGAAGGAGGATGTCAACTAAAAATGGTCAGCATGGCTTCCAGTCAAGAAATATTCAAATAGGAAAGCATAATAAAAACAACAGAAGTGCATACAATCATGACAGAGTTAGTAAATATTTGTTCATTGGAGTGGAGAGGGGAAACAGACATTTTATTCTTTAAACAAATCAAGAAATATAAATACCTTGACTTACATTTCTAGCTTTGGGCATCTCCAAAACTTAGCAATAATATAACATAAAGCTTTTAGATACACTGATTCTTTATTAGAATGATAAATTATTCGAGAGTGATGTAGAAAGAGAATTCAAAACAAAGTTCTGCAGGTAGGACTTGATAGATATCATCACATTCTTTGAGCAATTCACTTCAGCACTAAAAGGGAAGTATTCTGCTTCTAGAATTATTGATCAAAAAATAGATTTACTCAGGAAGATGGGGGTTCAGATCCTAGAGGGAGGAAGAATGCCCCAAAGGGTAATTATGACAATTATAATTATTATTATGACAAATATAATTATAATTATGACAATTCACTTCAGCACTAAAAGGGAAGTATTCTGCTTCTAGCACTAAAAGGGAAGTATAGGGAGGAAGAATGCCCCAAAGGGTAATTATGACAAATAGAAGAGGGCAAGCAAGGGGACATGGTGCAGAAAGCACTCACAGAAACTTAGTGAACTTAGATAGCAATATCAGTTTGATATATATGGATAGATAACTTGGCCTCCTATAGAAGTCTTGTACTTCCTCATCCATCAGACACTATTAACATGGCTGATAGGAAAGAGCTGAAGGAATAGGACTCCAAATCCTCTGTCATAAAATAATTTTGTGGAAAGGTTTAGGAATAGATTACTACAGTCTGTACTGAATCATATCAAAAGTTGAATGAAAAAAAAAATGAATTACATTTCAAAGTTTATCTTCAGCTATTCCTTGGCAAGTAAACCCCTTGGAAAATCCAGTGAAGAACAAACTAAAATACAGTAAGACCTTCATTCCATCAGAATATGAAAACTGAGTTATCATCTTGTCTTTATTAGCCATGAATTTATAGCAATTATATCAGTTAGAAGTCATCAGCATTCTTGTATCTTGAATTATGAGATCATGGTACTGAAGATTAAGAGAAGTTATTGTACTTCTCTGTTCTGAGTTGGTCAAATGATACATAGAATATTGAATCACTTTTTAGCACCACATTTTGGACCACACTGACAAAGCAGAACATGTCCAAAAGAAAGCAACCTTAATAACGGTCTGGAAAGGAAACCTTACATGAAAATGTTATAAGTGTTAGGGACGTTTTCACTGAAAAAGAGAAAACTGTGGTCAGGCATGAAAACTGTCTTTGGGTATCTGAAGAACTGTCACACAAAAGATGGGGTTCAGTTGTTTCAGAAAAGAACAAGAACAAATGGGCTTATATTGCAGACTTCAGTCAATCAACAGAAAGAAAGAAAAATCCTAATAGTAACAGCTGTTCAACAATGGAACAGATCAGGATAGGAAGTGATGAACTCTCCTTCACTGAAAGTATTTAATAAAGGTTGAATGATCAGGCAAGCTTTAGTAGTGGTTTATTGCATCAACAAGGGTTGGAATAATTAATCTCCAAGTTTGTTTGCTATCCTTACATTTCATTTTTTATTAAATTCTCTGCCACATTTTGATGCTTACACAATTCATATAATAGCCTTTTTGACATGTAGATCTGTTTCACACATGGCATGGAAGTCAACCTATTGAATATAGTGTAGCTTAGTCAACCGTGGCCCCCTGAGTACTTGCCTGCTGCATGTTAGCAAACTAACAACTGGATACATTGCGGTTATATTTTATGTATTGGATGTATATTGAAAATAAATGAATTACATGAAGTTGCTAGTGATACAAACTGAATAAGGTCTTAATCTTCAAATTTTGGCAGGAAACAACAAACCAGAGAATAGAGGCATTGTCTATCACACTTGGAGCCCATAGTAAGATTTCACAGCTGAGCTGTAAGCCAATAAAAGCTGAGTTGATAATTGAAGTGCTGACACACAAGTCTTAGGCATACTAGGGTGAGCAAACTGCTATATAACACATGAATCAAAAGTCTGTTTCATAGACCAGCAAATCTGTTGCTGAATATGCAGATGACTTGGCTTAATGAACAGTCTCATTTAAAACACACACACCACCCAGTTCATGTAGCCTAACAATCAGTGACTGTTATTAATGCTTTAATTTGGTGGGCAGTTGTAGAATACATAATATTAAATCCAGCAAAAATACTCTAGAGGTATTTATGTTTAAGAACATTTGCCAAATGTATATTATTATATGCTATCGGACAGCTGCTAAGTCAAGATTATAAAATAAAGAAGTTCGTGAAATTTAAAAAAAGGGTTCATTGACTTTCATCTTAGAGAGGGAAAAATTAATCCTTTAAAAGGTGCACTGATTAATTCACATGTCAGAAAATCTTAATTTAAATTCAATTACTGTGTAGTAAAAATTATGGATCATGATATGCGTCATTTCTTGGACAACAGAAAGATATCTGAAGGAGCTCTAAATACTATAGAAAAGTGATGGCTAACCTTTTCAGCACCGAGTGCCCAAAGTGTGCGCACATGAATGCATCCCCAAAATGCAATATGCCTATATCCTTCCCCCCGGTGCATGCACCCCACCCCCCCATGCATATGTAGCAGAGACTCAAAGACCAGCTGGCTGGAGAAAGGCACATGCACATATGCATAGCAGACCTGAGCTGGGGCGATGGCTCTACATGCCTCATCTGGCATGCATGCCATAGGCATCATGGCTATAGAAGGTCTACTTTTTGGACCTTCTGATTTTTTTTCTCTGTAGATCCAATATCAGAGAAACAACAAATTTGAGGACAGGGTGTGAATGGATTGAACAACTAAAATAGTAATTATATTATTTAATTTAATTATATTAAATTATATTAACTAAATTAGTGGAACAGAGAAATTCTGAGGACATAATATACTTAGACTTTAGCAAGGCATTTAACAGAATATCTGGAGGCAAGAAATGGATAGACAATAGCTAATACTTTGTAAAATAAGCTCAAAAGCAAGAAGGATCTTTATAGACTTGAACAACTAATTGTGAGAGGGATCTAGGAGTCCTAGTGGACCACCAATTAAGTATGAGGCAGCAGTTTCTGTATCTGCCAAATAGCCAATGTAGTCCAAGGCTGCATCAACAGAGGGATAGCATCAAGACAATGGGAAGTAATACTGCTGCTTTAACACCACACTGGTGAGACCACATTTGGAATAATGCATCTAGTCATCACAACACAAAAAAGATGTTGAGACCCTGGAAAGTGTATAGAGAAGTGTGACAAAGATGATAAAGGGTCTGGAGGATAAATTGTGTGACAAACGGTTGAGGGTCCTAAGTATGTCTAATCTATTGAAGAGAAGGATCAGGGAGGAAATGATAAGTATCTTCAAGTTCTTGACAGTCTGTCACAAAGAAGAGGGGATTGAATTATTCTCTAGTGCACCAGAGGGCAGGTCAAGAAGTAATGGGTGGTACCTTGTCAAAGGGTATCTTGTCAATCTACTATAGATTTAAGGAGAAATTTTGTTATTGTGACAGCAATTAATCAGAGGAATAACTTGCCTTCTAGGGTTGTGAATGCTGTATCACTGCAGGTTTTCAAAAATAGACTGGACCACCATTTGGCTGGGATAGAATAGGACTCCTGCCCTCAGCAGGTAATTGGAATAAAAGCCCTCTGAGGTCCTTCCAGCTCTGTGATTCTATGATGGGCAAAGCTATGACCCAACTCTTTTACTTGAATTTGGCTGGACACTTCTAAAGATATGATGTCTGTGTATCTATGGACATATATTTGGCAGAACTATCTTATTAAATAATTTATACTTTATACACTTTGGAAAAAGAGTCCATGTTGTAGAATACAAGTCATATCAATTGACCATTCAGCACAGTATGTGTGTGTGCAAAGCAACAATTTGAATAACATCCTTTATTTCACCTTAGAAATGTTATTAAGTGTTCTGTGGAGAATAGAATACACTTCCAATGTTTGTGCATATGCAGGAGAAGGGGTGTCTTTTTCAGGGGAACAGGGGTAATCACTGAGAAGATTTTGGATGCTGTTTTATTTTTACATAATGTTGATGAGCCATTTTTACCAGTTAATATAATATTTGTGTTTTAAACTGCATATTTGTTTTATGTCCAAATGCACATTTCATTAAAACAAAATCATGGATGACAGTTTCAGCATCAAGTTTACAGTTTCTTGCATTTCTATGAAGTGAGCAATTTGAACAGTTAGCCTATCAAGCTTTATATGTGGGAAACAACCACACAGAATTTAATGGGTCTTACCTAAAAGGAAACAAGTTTGCACAACATATTCTAATCAGTAGAAATGTGAGTAGGAAGGTAAGGGGAATATTATATGTTAAGATGGTCTGATCCCCATTATGATTTAGCCCTTTTATCTGACCTATCTACTACATATTTATGTATAATACAGTTGTGAGCAGTTCACATCACAACCACTGATGTTCTAAATCCTTCAGGGATTGCAAACCTTGGAGCAACCTGATCTTAGAAGAACCCAGAGTGCTCTGCTATATCACAGGATCAACAGCTTTCTATGTCAGCTTTTCAACCTCTTCATTCTCTGCATTTTCTTGTTCTTTATCATTTCAGCAACTCATGTATGTATGATAAATTTATATGGCTATATATCAAACTTTGTATGATAAATTTACCATTGTATTTGTGTACAATGGTACAAGTATTTACCACTGTATCTCATGACAGAAATGAGTTTACATTTCAATTGTCTTTGAGTATAAGAAAATAAAGTGGAATGATGTGAAATAATACTGTCTGAAAAGTGTGGTTTCAGATCAACTTTCTAACAAAGTCAAGTATACTGCTTTGAATTCAATTACCCAAAGATGCTTTGGAGTGAATGGGTCATGTGCATAGTTCCTGTTTACAGTACTTTGATGCAGCTACATTTTTACTCAAGATGTATTAAGAATCAAGCAAACTAAAAGACTTTAGAGAGTGCAGCCAGGATGTCAACAAGGAGAGATTGATATCACTGGAAATATTTAGACTTAAGGAGACTGAGATGGGATATGATAGCATTCTTCACATTCTTGAAGATGGTCAAAACTTCTCTTTGATTCCAGAATGCAAGACACAAACATTAACGTAACCAATTGAATGGTAAGAGGTGGAAGGAATTTCCTAACTGTAAGAAAAGTTTGATTGTGTGAACAAGTTATCCAGCAGGAATTAGTGGGTTCCCATTCATTAAATATCCACAAAGCAAAAACTAGGTACCCATCTGTCTGCAAAGTTTTAATTTCTGTGTTGAGCAGAAGGTGACTCCTTGGGCTGGATGGCTTTTTCCTCTGCTGTGATTGTGAGAGAGAACGAACTAATGAACAACAAAAGAATGCATAAAAGAAATCTGCTCCTCCCTAGCTAATAACAGTGCTCTTGAGATGGTTTTGCATATAGATACATTAACAAAAATCTGCCTTTGTTATATTCTCACTATGAAGTCATTTACATTTTAATCAGTCAACTGGGAATTTGACCTAGTAATATGAAGTTTAACTATATTTCTCTTCAGAGATCAGTGAAACTTATTTTGAAGAAAACAACAAATATGTACTTATTCAGGGGTAATAAAACTCTGCAGGAGATGAGAAGGTAAACTTGAACATGTTCTCACTATCTCACTAAAGCAATCAATAATCGAGCATCAATCACAATTATAAAAGAATATATGTATGTTATTTTTTAAAAAAATATCAGACAAGTATACTGTGATTTGTGAAAATATCTGTCACTGCACATTGATATACTCAAGAGTTCTTAGGTGTCTATCACCTTCAGCTTCCAATATGAGGTGGAATACTTGAGTGTGAAGAAAAAGAAAAGTGGCGTGCAGCTTACAGCAATATTCGCCTCATGCTCACCTCTTCATAACTAAGTACCATATTATTTGGTGTGAATAGGATCTTGTTATATGAAGGACTCACACACTTTTCATTGCAAAGCTGGATGTTACAACAGGGAAGAAGATAACACTTTAATAACTGATATAGAGTGACAAAACCCCAAACAGTCTGCACACACTCTCTCTTATCTTTGAGTTACAGATTTCAGCAGTATTGTGTATTGAATTTTGAATATTGGATCTGGGCTGTGAAAAGATGTTGGTGATTTAGCTAGATCTATATTGTTTTCTGGCTGTGCTCCAAACAAAGATTTGCTGCAGAGATTCTTTTAAGTAGTAAAGGAAAAGGCAGTAAAAGGAAATCTGGAGTGTCATCAGTGATATCTGTTTCTAAATGCAACATATAACAAGATTAGCTGCGATGTGCAATTGTGCTTTCAGATGCAGTTCTCTGTGTTTACTCTTTAAATTGAACATCAGAATAAATTAGCTACATAGGGACAGCAGTTGCTAGCTAGGAATGGGATTTTCTCCTCCAAACTGGTTGGTTATTTGGTAAGTAATGTTAGCTGTGAAGACAAAATGAATCTCTGTATTCTCAGTTCTACCACCTTGGTTTTCCTTGAACTATACAATTTCTTTTTCATCCATTCCTCAATGGTCATGAGTGTTTTGCTGATAGAAAATAGCAGAGATCACAAGCGTCTTAGAACAGACTTCAACTGATTTAAGAAAGTGAAGATATCATGAAAAGAAAGTAAATGGAGTTGTAAATATTTGGGAGTGAAAGAAATGTCAGGAAAATATGTGTAAGATATATTTCAGGGGGGAAAAAGCAATCATTTTTTTTTTACTATGTTCTAGCATCGTTCTGGTATTTCCCACATATTACATCCACTGTGACATCAGTTTCCTTCTGCTAAAATAAAAGAAAATAATATTTTTTTTTCCTGATTCACCTTACTGCCACAGATGCCCCTAGATGCCCATCTATTTACAGAGAGTTAGAAGATCTTCACAATAGTGCAAAAGTTGGTTGGAGGGGAAGAGAGGAAAACTTTAGGGAGCAGGAGAAAATTCAAGACATTCCTCGTCCCTCTTTTTCCATTTAGCACCTGCTTCATCCAAAGCTGATCTGCGAGTGAAATGGCAACTCTAAATGCTATCCAGTATCTTTATAAGCAATTCTTTGAGGTTGGTGGTTTGGGGCTAACCCACTCCTCCCTTCCCAAGCATGCTTTCATCCTACTTTTGAGATGGAAGGGAAATATCACTTTCTGAATATTATTCCCCTCATAACCTTCCTTTTATCAGGGTTTGGGATTGAGGTTTTTAAAATTGCCATGAGAGCAGCAGTAACCTGTTGCCTTCAGGGATAGCAGGTAGGTGATAAAAGTACAAAGGTGCAAGATAGTAAGGTTTGGGAAATTCTCCTTGCTGTCTGAAGAATCAAATTCCCTATTCTCCTACAGAAATGCATTTATGAACACAAAGAAAGTAAAAAGTAATGGAAGAGAGTTTTTATTCCAAATTAGCACACATTCTGCTTTCAAATGGCAATTGTGCCAAATCCATTCAGTCCAGCCTCAGCTATAGCCAGGCATCAAGATGGAAGTTTTGTTGGTAGAATGTGTCCTTAGCAGAGGGTAAACATGTGGCTTCAGAGCTGGGGCAAGAGGGTGTCTGGGAAGACCCTTTCTATCTCCCAACTGTGTGGAATGTTTGATTCACATTATTTTCCCCACCCTTCTAATCTATGTAGATATCAAGACATGTGCATGCATGGCCATATTTTTATGTTTGTGGGTCAAAAGTTCTCAGAGATCTGCCAGCAATTCAGCACTTGCCTTTTTTGTCCAACAGCTAAAATCAGATAAATTACTGTCATACAGTGACTGAGTACCTAAGTGCATTTCTCTTTCATCTTTTCACAAAAATTACTATGGAGATTCTCAGTCATCCATATTGTGGTTGTCTCAAAAGTGCTTTTTCAAGAGGCAACTGGAATTTCTGGTTTTTTTCTGAAGACATTTTGCTTCTCATCCAAGAAGCTTCTACAGCTCTGACTGGGTGGTGGAGAATGGAATGATTTATACTCCTTGCAAACAGCTGGTAATTTACATTCTTTTGGCGAGTCGCAAAGGACACCGGCAGATTTATCTGTGTCATCAGGGTCACATGAGTGGTGCAAATAAGTGAGGAGCCTTCTTGGAACTGTTGAAAGGAATGTGTTGTAGATTGGAGAATTGAACAACCCTTTCTCAGCAGAGGGGGAGGGGTATGACATCATCTATCTCCAATCTATAACACAGTCCTTTCAATAATTCCAAGAAGGCTCCACACTCATTTATACCATTCAGGAGACTCTGAGGACACAGATAAACCTCCAGGTAGCCTTAACAACTGAGCTGTCTGCAAGGAGTATAAATCCTTCCATTCCTCATCATCCAGTCAGAGCTGAAGAAGCCAGAAAGTCCAACTTACCAAGATTGTGGTAAGGCTTCTATGAGATTGCTAGCAGTGTTTAATGGGTAAATAAAAAAAATTGTGGGGTGGTGGGCACAACATTATAACAGAAGCTCCAGGTTTCACATGTACAAAGGAATGAGGCTTATATCAAAATGTCACACCTGTCATCTTGCAGATTTTGATCTTCTTTTCAGACTTCACTGTTGTCTGCTTAACATTCTATCAAGGTGTTATCTAGGTTCATGTCTAATAAGCATTAAAATGTAGTGTTCCTTCTGAAGCTGGAAATGGGCATAATTTGTTCCTTTTTGTATTTTATGAATGCATGAAATAATTTTAATTTAAACTGCCATATATTAAAATAAAGATGTTATTGTTATTTATAATAGCTTTGCTATTGTTATTTACAGTAGTTTATTTAATGCTGCATTACAAAACTATCACTGTTGCTTTTGATAAGATAAAATTAGTCAAGAGAAAAATCCATTAAATTTATTAGGATAAATAAGAAAGTTAAATACCTTTAATTTCAATATGATTTACATATGATTAATTTACTGAAAGCTACTCATGAATTCTAGAAATGGCTATATCCAGTAAGTATATTTACCTATGCTCTAGTGAAGTCCTGTTCATAACATACATATTATATAATATTATTATACTGTTCCTATTTTGAAGTTCTTCAGGTAGTAAACTTACTGGTAATTATGCCCATGTCAGGCTGTGCTCCATTCAGAATCAAAGAAAGAGACCATTAGACTCCATTATTAAGAGAGAAAAAGACTTTTATGGAAATCAAGAAGTAGCATAAAACTAATTCAGGGATGAAGACCTAGAACAAATGATGGCAAAAATACTGGCAGGACTAATAGATTAAGGCCCTGTCACACTGGCTGACAGATGCAAAACGTTTGTAAAAAGGACACAGCGGATGAGAAAAATGTTCCAT
>BHFT01060043.1:0-16912 GCA_004320025.1 Laticauda laticaudata
GAAAAACTGAAAGAATAAGATTTTGATGAAATTTTTTCAAATTTGCCCTTTTCAACATTAAAGCTAAAAACGATCATTTTAATAAAAGAATAAATATATTTTAACAACTGATTTATTTGCATGAGAGGTTTGCCGGAAAGAGGGGCAATCGAAAAAACAAGCCATCGTGTAAAATGTGACTGCAAATACATATATTATCATCATCCCTGATATGTTGCTTTGCCTTTTGATTAAACTAATTTTAGGAACAAGATGAAGTCTTTTTCAAGGTATATAATGATATGATGGAATCGTAGCAAGACAATAAAAAAGGAAAAGAATGTTATTTTGCCTTTAATTTAATTATAAAAACCACTGTATTAGAAAATGTTCCCATTATCAAACAGTAATTTAAATTATTCACTTAATGAACCATTTAATGTGAAACAAAAGGACAATACATTTTTCAAGGAACAATTTTGTTCATTTATATTTTAACGCCCCTGTCACAGCGCACCAACGGATGCAAAGAGGATGAAAACGGACAAAACAGCTTGCCATCCGTTGGTTAAACGCGATTATCCGTCTCTGTAACTCACTGCCTCCGTTTTTGCTTCCTCTCTATTCCGTTCCAGCAATCCGTCTATTGACAATTCACCCACTCAGAAAGTTTTGAGCTGCTCAAAACTTTGCATCGGAAAATTATCCAATTGTCCGTTTCTGACATCCGCTACGCATCACCGCTAGCATCCGTTCGTATCCGTATGCATCCGCTATATCCGCAAGGCATCCGTTCTGCATCCGCGCACTCCGCATTGCCCTCGGAACCTCAGGGAGGAAAGCGGAACGGACACTAACGGATGCAGAAACGGATGCCTAGCGGAAACAAAGCGTTTAAAATGGAAAAAACGGAAAAAAACGTTGCAGAGGGGACCCTATCTCGGAGATTTAAGGATGGTCTAGAGGATGCCTAGAGGATGCAAAGGGACACCTATACTGCCTCTAAAAAGGGGGGAGCAAACTCGTCTGCACTCACTTTCAGAACAAGCAAGCCCACCTGTGGCAGAAACCTCTGCAGCCTTCATCTGACCTTCCTCTTCCACAGCATCCAGTCATGTCAACGCGTGGATCGTAACACAGTCCTTTTGGCACCACCATCCTTCTGCAACAGTGCTCGAAGCCATCTAAGCCTCCTGTGAACTTACTACAGGAAGAAAAGAGGCGGTCCAAGAGCATCTGGTCCGAAGATGGATCGGAGAAGAGCAGAGTAACGAGCTGTACAACCCCCGCTGAAGGTGAGCTCAGGAACGAAGACACTGGGGCATTCCAGTAACTCATGAGGATGCCTCATGTTTGACGAAAGTTTGTGCAGCACCTGACACCAGGTTGACCAAGGCAAACAATTATCCAACTTCCGGCCCAGCTGGAACCTGGGCTCAAGGTAGGCACTCCAGCTCTGGCGCCAACCTGCCTCAGGGACCACCTAACAGGACCATTCAGTAACGGCTGGAGGGTGCCACCCAACACCATCAGCATTGTGGTCAGAGAAGTGGTGCAGCCATCATCGAAGACACCCTGGAGGAGCTCCTCCAGTGCCCCAACCACACTGAACAAAGGCTGGAAGAAGTGCAAGCAGTGGGTAAAGAGGTGGAACTTCCCCCACATTCCGTTGGAGCAATAGATGGGTAAGCACATGGCCTGCAAAGCGCAGCAACCTCACCGTCCTTCTTTCACACACTAGCAAGGGCTTTTTCAGCATCTCCTCTTTGCATGGTCGCATGCCTGACTAAAGTTCATGACATCTAAGCTTCAGGCAAACGGGTCATCTTCAGATGCCCAGGTAACAACGCCAGTGCCTCAAGGAAGGGGCTGGGAATGCATCTTCAATCGTGGCTTCCCAGATCTAGACCCACCTGCCCCAATGACATGCCAGATTGTGGCCCGTAACTTCATTGTGGGGGATCGACGCTCTTCCTCAAACCTACCCCTCATGACCTACCCTACACTTCCCGACTCTTCACCCATGAAGAGAGGATCTTCAACTACAGGCTGTCCAGGGCAAGGTGGTGGTGGATGAACACCTTTGGGCCCCTGGCCACAGGGTTCAGTACTTCTCACCACCATGCAGCATCGCCAGAGACCGTGAAGAGGACGTGGAGCTTGCTGCAATTCCCTGCACAATCTTCATGCGCACGCTGCTTAACCCCAGTCTTGCAGAACAGGCTTGTTTGGACCTCTCAACTAAGTGCAATGGGTGACATTGGAGCCTGGGGAATGGAGGCAAGGGTGAAACCTGATAGACACTGAGGACGTGCAAGGCCCAACATGAGCCTCACGTGAAGGGAAGAAGCAGCGCAACCTCTCTGAGACACGGGTGCAACTCCCAGCCTGGAGCAGTGGAGTGGCAAGACAGAATGATAGATGATTAATGGAATGCTTCCTCAGCCTGTCTCATAGAACTGATGAGATTGGCCATGTATGTTTTGGGTGGCCTACAATGAACAGGGCATTTAATAAAAGAGTTGTGTTTATGTTGGACATGTGTGGATGAATGCTTTAAATTGTTATTGAATAACTGAAGGGCCAAAGGTGTGGGCACCTGGAGGGTAGACCACAGAGTCCCACTATGCTTGCAGCTGGAGTTTTATGTACAACACAACTATCTTAACCCATCCCAAAGGTATCCCTGCCCATCCCACGCTGATTACCCATCCCAAAAGTATCCCTGCTCCATTCCACAGGTATCTCCACCCCACTGCTATCTTAAACCCATCCCCACAGCATGCAACGGCTTTAACCCATTTCAAAGTTTCCAACCTAAGACTTTATCAAAAAAAAGAAATGAAGCACAGTGTTGGCGAATCAAAATAGACTTTATGAACAAGAGCTATAAGAACAAAAATGACCCAAGTCAAGTGTCCAAATAAATCCCAGGTGCCAGCCAGCAGTCTCTGGCAACTCCTCTGGTCACTCGGAGGTGTGACCAGTCTCCCCGGGGTGAAGGGTCAGGTGCTGTGGAGTGGATGCTGCTGCAGTGCTGGTCGAAGCCCCACTGGGGTGCCTGGCCCCCGGAGGGAAACAGGTGCGATATGTTGCAGAAAGCTCTCGACATCTGGCTCAGACCACCAGTAGATTCTGAGGGTCTTTTCCTCCATGACATGGGTTTAGCCCAGTAAACTGAATGACAGATGTACTGAGGCCGGCTTGGCTGGTGGGGTGGAGAAGGAGTAGTGGTATTGGGGCGTCTGGTCTGCAGCTGGGTGAGGACTGGCATCGGTGCATCGCTGTCGCGGTGCCCATCATTGGCCGTGGGTGGCATCGTGGCATCAGTGGAACCGGTGGAACGGTGTCGCCCGACTGACTCTGTCCTGACTGGGAAGGGCTGCTGCTGTGCTGCTGGACCTCCTGGTAGCCGTAGCCCTGGTAGGTGAGGGCCTGTGGGAAGCCTTGGTATGGGAGGGACAATCACTGGGGTGCCAGGAGCAAGAACCTGGACTGGTGGGCAGCCGGTTCCTTCTGGTCTGGGGGTTGTGCAAGCAGCTCCATGATCCTTTCCTTCACCAACCTGTACTTCCCGGGCCGATCCGAACGTGTCCCTCAGGGCCTTGTTGACCAAGTGGGAAAAGGCTTGCGGTTGGAGGATGAGGAGTCGGTGTGGCACAGCTGAGAGAGGCAGATTCTATGCTGGCTTCCGGATGGGTCCCTGATCTCCAGCATGACTAGTGTGGCTCTGCTCCTCCTGCTGTCTGGCTTCTCTGCCTTTCTGTGGAGGTGGAGCGGGGGGTGGTGGATGCGGCTACGGCTGTGTGGACAGCATTTGTCTCTTTCTCCACCGCACCAGGGAGTCCTCCATGCCTCCACCACGTTACAACACCTGTCCGCGGGTTCTCTGCGTGGCAACGCGCCACAGAAACTGCTGGAGATAGGGACTGACTCCGGTCCGAGAGGACTTGGCACCAGCAGGCTGCTGGAGAGAGGGGCTCCTGGTGCTCCCTCAGTGGTGGATCTCACCCTCAGGAAGCTGCACCTGGCCATGACTAGGTCTCTCTGTCCGTCAGCTTTAACCATGGCTTGCAGATTCTTCAGGTCAGCTTCCTGTACCAGGTGTGCAGTGCTTCCACCAGCCGGGAGCACATCCGAATGTGTAGCCCAGACTCCCGCTTCTCTCTCCAAGCAGCCTGCTTCCTTTTGGTGTCCGTACAGACCGGTGTCCTCCGCCACAGATAGTCATTCTCATCTCAAAGCCACTGCCAGCACCTCATCCTCGTGTCCTCCTTCAATAAAGTACTGCTCCTCTCCGTGTCGCATAACACTTCCTCCCTTTGGCAGGACCCCATGGGCCCTCATCAGAGGCTCCCAGGTAGTAGGGGTGCTCCTCCACACCAACCACCAGCAGCAGCAACCAGCAGGATCCATCCATCATCATATCATCATCACCAGCAGGATCATAATCAACATCATCAGCAGCAGCAGCGGCAGCAGCAGGATCAGCAGACAGAGCAGCAGCAGCAGGACCAGGATCAGCAGCAGCAGAGTGACACCAGCAGCGCCAGCAAGACAGGAGCACGAAGTAGCAGCAGCCACTAGCCGGCGAGCACGAGCAGGACCAGGAGCACGAGCAGGACGAGCAAGACCAGGAGCACACGAGCAGGACGACAGGACGAGCAAGTCCAGGAGCATGAGCATGAGGACGAGCAGGACTAGCTACAGCTTCACAGAGTACGCAGAAGCAGAAGCACCTACCCGCCAGGAGCAGCTCAGCACAGTACGCAGCAGAAGCAACCACACCTAGGAGCAGCTTCAGCAGAAAGCTCCGCTACCAGAAGAGCGAGCCCGAGCAAGCAGAAGCCCCAGCAGAAGCAAGTCAGGGACGGGGCGCGGAGGGTGCCCTCTTCCCTCTTGCCAGGGATGGTGGCAGGTTGCTGAGGCTTTCGCTCTTCTCCCATGGTTGTGGGGTTGCTGGCTGGCAGGGAGGCTGGCAACCAGGCTGCAGAAGCCTGGTAGGAAGCCTGGCAGGAAGGCAGGCCAGGCACCAAGGATGGCAGGACAGACTGGCTGGCAGGGAGGCTTGGAAGGCAGGCTGGCAGGCAGGCAGAGAGCAAGGCTGGCAGGAGGCCTGATCAGGAGGCTTGGAGCAGGCTGGCAGGAAGGCTTGCACAAAGGCTTGCAGCAGGCATGCCAGGCAGGGCAGGCAGGACTCGGATGTATCCGGCAGCAGTCTTTCTCCGAATGCTGGCCACGTGCGAGCTCTTCCTTTATATCCCGTGGCCTACGCAAATAAATCCCCCCGCATGCGGCAATTAACGCTCGACATGCCGTTCGGGCTTCCGCTCTGCATCCGCTAGGCTTCCGCTCGCTCCGTTTCATACCACTGTGCATGCCGCTCTGCATCCGCTGTATCCGTTCCCGCATTCCGCTTTGCTGAGGTCCCCCGGAAGCCTAGCGGAGCGCATCCGCTCCATCCGCTTCCATCTGCTGGGCTTCCGTCCGCATCCGTTTTCATCCACGCGCCTGCGTCTCGCCCGCGTCCGTTCCTTTCCGGTTATCAGCTCCTGGGGTTATGCAAATTTTTGCCCCTTTGAGAGCGGATAACAATGGATGGAACATTTTGCTCGTCCATTGTGTCCTTTTTACTAACGTTTTGCATCCGTTGGGCAGTGTAACAGGGCCTTAACACTAATAACGCATTACAGTGAATTAGTGATTTACTCTGCAAAATATTTTTCTTTCAAGAGAAAACAAATTGTCTTTTTCTTTAATAAAATCTTATATCTGAGGACATAAATAAAAACACAAATAGTATCATCCTTTTTATAAACAATTTTCTATATTATTTAGTCTGTACCTTTGAGGCCTTTTCTGAAAACTATCAAAATAAAAGTTCTTTAATTCTCTATGTTTTTAAATGTCTATTTAATTTTTGATAATTGTTTGACTCATAAATATATTTAACCACAAATGCAGAGATTGCAGCAATGGGGACGGCAGGAAAACATAAATGCATGGTTGCTATCCCTCTTATGTCCATACTTTGGACAGAAATGCTTACAAAGAGGTCTTTTGTCTAATATAGTAGGCATAGGTTTTCAAATATTAGTGGATATATTACACAGAGTTCGGGAACTGCTTGGAATCTCTACTTATAAGACTAAACTTCTAACTTGACTGTAAAAAATATCATTTCTGTAATAGAGTTGTCGAATGCTCTATGGATTCAATTGTCTCAGCTATAATTTTTCACAGTTTCAGTCACAGTCCACTTCAGTCCTTAAGGCGGTCCACTTCATACCTTAGTGGTCAGTTGAGGAGTCGTGCATAAGTGCACTAATGTGCCTATCGTCCCTGTCATTGTATTTTTATTCTATTATTCTTGTTCTGGTTTTTATTTGACAAATTCCAACAAATAAACTTCTTTTTAATCCTCGGAATCCCTATCCACCTGTTTCTACATTCACTGTCAGTACTGAATAAAAATTAAAAGTACATTTCAGGTGAAAATAAAGTCAATTTCTATAGCTTGGCATTAGTTGAAAAGATAGAGTTGGGTTATCATAATCAATACTTGTAAAAGCATAAGATTAATATAATCTCTATGCAATCTCAGTCATGCTGTATTTTTCCTATCTCCCAATCCACTTCAATGCAGGTTTTTGAGAGGAACAGAAAAAAACGTACACGCTCATATCATTGTTGAAGTTTTTTAGCTATTACAGTGAGAGAAAATGAATGGAGAAGAGATTAGCTGGTGATTTTAAATGGCATTCTATTTCATTTGCAAGTTGTTTTCCTTTCACTCAATTGATTCTAGAAAATATTTAAATTCTATTCAAGAAAATATTTCAATTCTATTCAAAGCTAATTCTGTTCCTGATCACATGTATCTGTCCTAGGTTGCTAATTCTACAGTGTTCCAATTTTTTATATTACCAGACCTGATTGCTCAATTGATTGTACAATTGATTCTGCAATATGATTCCAATACGATTCTTTAATATGATTCCAACACACATGTATAATTTAGACAAATACTAAAATGACAACTGGATATTTTTGCAGTTACTATGGCTTCCAAAAAACAAGAAAAATGAAAATGAAAAATATTTTTTTCCATATGAAATTATGTCATCCATAGACAATAGCACCCATTATAGAAAAAAAATGGAGGGTCCATTTCAAATGAATTATTCCAGTTCTTTCTGAATTGTTTGAATCTACTTTTCTCAACACTGAATACCATTTTATTAGATAGGGCCAGTGTTCAAGTCTGTCAAGATCCATCTGGATCATGAGCCTATCTTCTAGAGCAGGGATCCCCAACCACCAGGCCCTGGACTGGTACCAGTCCGTGGATCATTTTGTACCAGGCCGCAAAGAATGAATAATTGTGATTAAAATATATATAAAAATATGTTTTTAGTAAAGNTATGTTTTTAGTAAAGAAATAGTAAAGAAGCCCTTTACTATTGGGGAAGAATTGATTTTGTCGGTCCTTGAAAAAGGGTTTCTGCGTGGAACTGGTCCCTGGTACAAAAAAGGTTGGGGACCACTGTTCTAGCGTGTTAGAAATTCCTGCCAGCTTAGTATTATTTGTACTTCTATTCCCTCATCTATGTCATTTATGAAGATATTGAAGAGTACTGGGCCTAAGACAGAACCTTGTGGTACCCCACTGCTTACTTTCCTCCATGTACACATAGACCCATTAAGTACTATTCATTGAGTATGGTTTGTCAGCCACTTACAAATCCATGGTGATGCTATCTATGCCATTTTTTTCTAACTTATCAAGAAGTAGGTTGTGGTGAAGGCTTCAGAGGTGGCAGGAATCCGTGATTGTGCGTGGTTTCTGCTGCGCTCACCACTGGAGTGCCCTCGATCCAGCTGGATTTGGGGGCTATAGTTACCCCGTGAGGTAACTGAAGATAGGGGAGATCCAGCAGGGTCCGGGGGAATCGCCAACCCCGTCCTCTTAGCTGACTTAAACTCCCTTTTCAAAAGCGCGTGGAGCGCGGTCAGCAATGGCGCACGAAAGAAACTTTCATTGGATAAGAATATGCAGGAGAAGCTGAAAAAGTGAAAATTTTTGGCTAACTGGGTAAAAGTAACATTTAAATACCCTGGAATTTAAGTTCATTAAAAGATACATCGTTCCCATGATTGAAGACGAAAAAACGGCGAATGAAAGTTAAAAGGGAAAGTTTGTTTTTTCTCATATTCTCCTTCTTACGGTGATAGCAGAAATGATAGGAGAAATCGAAAAAACCCATTTTGGCATTAGAAGTATCTTGAAAAACTAAAGCCAAGGGACAATAAAGATTTCTTAGCATGTGGGGGGTGGGGAGGAGAACTCTTTTTGCTATAATGGAAAGGAGAGGAAAATAATAACATATTAAGATTTCTTGGAGGAAGGCTGTTAGGAATTTATAAGACAAGAGCTAAACTGGTAAGCAAGACTTCTAAAGATATATTTTAATTGGAAGCTTTGTACTGAACTAGTAACTCCAGGAAGAGAAAGTATGAAAAGAAGAAACTGCTAAATGAAACAGTCTGGTATTATTTGGATTTTGGTGACTTGGACTTTTGGAAATCATTATTTGAAGACTAAAACATTTGGGTTGTATAAAAAAACACTTTTTACATGGCACTAACTTTTGATGAACTGAAAATTTGAATTTTTAAAAAAGCTAAAGAAGGAAAAAAAGAAGGGAAGGGCTCTTCTGATCTGTTTCCATTTGTTAAAGGCGAATTTCTACCTACCCAGAAACTACCAAAGAACAAAAGACTGGGATGAAGAAGAAGCCATCTTTAAATGAACCAAACAACTTTAACTGGAGAAGAAAAGGGAAAGAGGGAAAGAGAATGGAGGATTTTAAGATTTAAAAAAACCAACCAAAAAAGGGAAAAATAAGTGAAAAATCGATACATGTCAGAAAGCAACCAGAAAAGAAGATATCAGAGAAGGTGGTAGAATTAAGAAGGTGGAGATTAAGAGACAAGGGGGTAAAAAGCAGGATTGGAGAAGAAAGAAAGGAAAAAAGTAAGGAGAAAGTTACAAGGTTTAAAACAAGATGTAAAGAAACAAGATTTTATTCAGAGAATAGTGGGTAAAATATGATTAAAAAAGATCTAGCAAAAGTATAACAGATTGTATTGTGTATTATATTGAAATCATGTTAGATAAACTGGATTTAATAATAGAGTCTTAATTTGCTATGGACTTATTGTTTTAACTTAATATTATAAACATTCACTTTTGTAAATTTTATAATAGATATGTAGCTTTAGAACCATACTAAGCAGAATCAGAATGAAAAAGTGTATAATATTTAAGTGTGTAAATTTAGGGGAAAGATATTAAGAGACATCAAACTTAAATCAGTGGATTAACAGGAGAAATTTTGTGTTAATTGAGAAAAGATTATACGAAAATTGAAATAGAACAGACAAAAGAATATACGCGATAATGATTTAAATTGAGTGAAAAAATAAATAGATTAAGAGATGAAAGAGGGATAGAAGCTATATAGAAAATGAATGTAGAATGGTAAATAAGATATGAAATGGGATAAAAAGTGAGCATGAATTCGAATTTATGTCTGTATAAAAAGATATAACTCAGGAAGCCGCTTTCCAAAAAAAAAGTTTTAAGTTTTTATGTTTTGTGTTTTGTTTGTGTATGTTTTTTTATTGAAAATCAATAAAAAAAATTCAAAAAAAAAAAGAATTAAGTTGTGGTCTACTTTGCTGAATGCCTTGCTGAAGTCTAAGTATATTATGTCCACAGTATTTTGCTAATTTAGTCACTATGCTGAAGAATGAAACAAGATTGGTTTGGCATTGTTTTTTAAAAAACCTATGCTGTTTGCAGGTTATTACTTTACTCGTATCAAGATGTAGGCAGATCTGTTTTATTATCTTTAGCATCTGCCCAGGGATTGATGTTAGGCTGATTGGTCTGTAGTTTCCTGGGTCTATTTTTTCCCCTTTTTTGATGATGGAAACCACATCAGCTCTTTTCCAGGCCTCTGGCAGGATTTTTGAAAGATGTGGTACAGTGGTTCTGAGATGATGTCTGCCAACTCCTTTAGAACTCTGGGATGTAATCCGTCAGGTCCTGGTGATTTGTATTCATCCACATCAAACAGGTGTTCTATTACTATTTTTTTTTGCTTATTTTAACTTAAAATTAACTTAAAATTAGCTTATTCTAATCTGTCTTTTACAGTTGCTTTTGGTAGGCTATAGACTTGATCAAGTGAGATACATAGCTTTATTCAGTTCACTATAGTGCAACAAATTCCACAAATATTGTAAGTTACAATCTCTTAACAAAAGAAATGTGGAGGATAGTATTTTAAGTTCTCTTCATAAAAATGATCACAAATCTGTAGATCTCTTAATTGCTATTTAGCTGTTATTTAGGAGGGCAGTTAAAATAAGTGTTCCAATAATTAATAAATAATATAATTATTTATAAATGAATTTGTCATCGAATAATGTTATCTTTCTCTGTATTCATACAAATCAATTTAAAGAAAAGAAAGAAACACATACTGTGGAAAAGAGAACTATACATTTCCAGGATATTGTGATAAATGTGCTCAGAAGTATTAATAAAGGAATTAATTTAATTTGCTACTCAGAAACTCCAATTCATTTATTTAAGTTGAAGAAGAAAGGATTCATAATGTCAATTTTTCTACTTTAAAAAAGAAAAGAAAAACACAGTCATTTTTTGTTGAACTAGAATGGATATCTGGTTAAAAATGCACAGTAAAGAAGAAAACAATTATAGTCACTACTTTAAAGTTTATTTGTATTTATTGTCTCAAAGAAAAACGAAGTTGGAAAAAAAATTGCATTATTCAATATGTGTTGAAAACACTAAGCAAAATTCCTTTTTTTCAGCTAACTAAATTTGAAAGGTATAATTATGTGGCAAAAAACCCACTTGTCTTC
The DNA here is from genome assembly GCA_004320025.1 of Laticauda laticaudata. NCBI lineage: Eukaryota > Metazoa > Chordata > Lepidosauria > Squamata > Elapidae > Laticauda > Laticauda laticaudata. Next base: position 10,939 of record BHFT01060043.1, read on the forward strand.
CAATAACTGAAGAAATTTCATAGAGCAACTGGATAAGGATGAAAAGAAGTTATTAATCAACTGTGAATAAGGATCAGTATTAAGCAGGAGTGGGATTCAAGTTTTTTAACAACCAGTTCTGTGGCGTGGCTTAGTTGGTGGGCGTGGTTAACTCAATATCACTTACATCGAGGCACGCATCTCCTTGCCTGACTTCTCATGACTGTGGGGATGCTGCAACAATCATAAGTATGAAAAATGGTCATAAGTTGCTTTTTTCAATGTCATTGTAACTTTGAATGGTCATTCCACACAAGCAAAGTACTAGCAAAGGAGGGGAAAAAAACTCCAGAGAAGTTCCTGAGACAGGAAGTCTAGTCCTGCNCAGTTTCTGTAAGCAACACCAGAATGTTTCCTTCCTGCCTTTGTTCAGGATTAGGCCAGTAATTTCTTCTAACAACTGGTTCTCTGAACTGCTTAGAATGTTAACAACCGGTTCTAGCGAATAGGTGCGAACCTGTAGAAACTCACCCCTGGTATTAAGGCTGATTAGGATTGAGATTCCATTTTTTTTCTGAATAATCTTACATAAAGAATAAGTGTTGGAAGTGTTGGAATTTCCTGAAATGACTATAGTGGTAAAGGTCTGAAAGGTTAAATTTGGCTTATTAATAATTTGGCAATAAATCTTATTAATAGATTTATTGGGTATATGATGGTGATACATACAACATCATGCATGTTTAGAAAAAATAAACAAAATAAATATTTTTATCTAGGGGTGAGATTCAAATTTCTTAATCAATTCTGTAGGCATAGCCTAATTTGTGGGTGTGTCTTGGTAGTCATGTGACTGGATTAGGCTAGGTGGCCATGTGACTAGCAAACCACATATAAGTGGTCCTCGCTTAATGCCCAATTGCGAAGCAAGTGTTCTAATTTACGACTGACCTTCCTCTGGCTACTTGACCTGTTTTTGGTGTTTTGACAGCCATGCAAACACACACACACAAACACACACACTTATGATCAGTTACAACATCCCACACAGTCTTGTTACTGACGTTTTCTATGTTTTTTTCCAGTTTCCAACAATTTCTTCTGGTTTCCAGTTAAAAATGCCCATTGGGGAAAATTGACTTGTTTAACAACCAGAGTGTTTGCTTAATAACCACAAAGTTCACTTAATGACCATGGTGTTTGCCTAACCTGGGGTCTGCAACCTTAAACACTCAAAGCCATTTTTCTATTTTCTTTTAAACAGATATTTCTCTTTCTCCCTCTTTCTCATCTCTTTTTTCTCCCTTTTTCTTTCTCATCTCTCTCATCTCTCTGTCTCTTGTCTCTCTTTCTCTTTCCCTCCCTCCCTGTCTCTCTCTCTCTGTGTGTGTGTGTGTGTGTGTGTGTCTTCTCTCTCTCTGTCTGTCTTCTCTCTCTCTTTCCCTCCCTCACTTTCTTTCTCTCTATCTGTATGTGTCTCTTGTCTATCTCTGTCCTTCCCTATTTCTCTGTGTCTCTTGTCTCTTTCCCACTCTCTCTATTTCTGTGTGTATGTTTGTATGTCTTCTCTCTCTCTTCCCCCCTCTTTCTCTCTGTCTCCTGTCTCTCTCTTTCCTTCCCTCCATCCCTCCCTCCCTCTCTCTTTCTCTCTCCCTCCCTCCCTCTCTTGGTCTCTCTCTCTCTCTCTTTTCCTCTCCCCGCTTCTCTACCTGTTTGTCCGTCCCTGGAGGGGGGGATATAAGTCACTTTTTTCAGTGCTGTTTTAACTTTAAATGGAGGCTAAACAAATAGTTGTAAGTCAAAGACTGTCTGTATCTACGGCTATAACCTTCAAATTAGCATCTAACTAAATTTCAGCTGCATATCTGCACCAGGCATATAGGATAATTTCACATAGGATAAGAACTTCTCCTTGTAGCATTGAGCTCCTTGGCTTTTATTTTGAAATCCAGCACCTTGGGCTTCAGCACTGGATTTTAAAAAGCAAAGCTACTCTGTGCCACAAGTGCCGGGAAGCCAATGAATTAGTCAATTAAATAATACTTTTAAACTACTTTCTCTCTCAGCAATCTGGGCTGAAGCAGAATTAACCAATATCTACTCCTTTGTTTTCTGAACTGATTTTATAGGAAGGAGGCTTAAATTCACATGCACGCACACCAGCCACTTCCCACTCAATCTACTTCATTTGGGAAGCATGGAGGGGGCTATTTCACATGGTATGCACCATGACAAAGAAAGCGTACATCCATGGTCATACCAGGCAACATTATTTCAGCAGGCAGACTCAGAGTATACTATCTGATCTCATGGAATAACCAGAAATCATGGGAGATAGTTCTACAAGCAACCAGGTATAGAGAAAAGAAAATGAACCTGATGGAAATATGACAAACTATTAGTAAGGCCAAAAGGATTGAAGTAATTAATAATTTAATTAATGGTTTAATTGGTGTTACTAATACTGGGTCCAATGCCCATAATATTCCATAAAGATAGTAAGGCAGTCTTTATATGAAGATTAATATGACCAAACTTGCAAAATTATTGTAAATTAATAATTTTCTTTAAAAAAGCAAGTAATGGAAAGAACAAACATAAAACAATAGAACAATATAATAGTGAAATGGTTAAGTTATACTTAACTTTTAGTTATACTTTTAGAAGCAATAAATCAAACAAGGTGTAATTAAACCTTTGAGCCTTGAATACATTTTGAAGAACAGTAATAAAACAAAAATCAAGTGGCATTTTTAAAGCTTTTGCTCTCAGTCTATTGAATATAATTTAAATTGCAATAGCATCACCAAAGTTTAATTTAAAATATTCAATAATTATAAACTTGATTTCCTGAGGGCAATTGAATAACATAGTGTATCTTTGGGAAGGTAAAATCAAGCTTCTTCAAATTTCCTTAAAGAAAACTGAAAACACATTGTTTTAAAAACATTTCCAAAAGAAATAGAAATACGCTGCTGTTTTCATTTTTTCATTATGAGTGTAGATTAATGAGAAAAAATGAATTTCAACAACTGCAGAATCAGGCTGCAGCATAACAAAAGTGACAAAAGTGAAAAAGGTAGGGATACTTTCTGAATGCGCTGTAGGCAATATTTGAGTTTATAAAAATTCAAGATTTAACCTCTCAAAAGTTGGCAAATATATACCTGTGTTGCTAAAATTATAGCATTCAGTCATGCTATCTCTCACTCTAAATATAGGATCAATTTTTGGATCAATAATTATATTCTTCCAATTATCAGGCACAGAAGCAATTTGGCTTTCAAGTTCTCCATAACACAAGATATTCCAAGGCATTACATACATTTTGACATAATTTTCATTTGTGAAATGAAAACATTACACATATGATGTCATTGTGACTTCAACAGATACCTATGCTCCATGCTATAATGGGTTGAAATGCAATCAGAAAAAAAATGTACATTTTTATAGTTTTCCAATCATTAAATTTCTTTTTAAAACCCTAGGGGGAAAATGCTATCATTTATGCTGATGCTCACAAAAGCAATAATGGGGAACTAAAACATAAAGACCATGATCCTTCATTAATAAGAGATCTGCTGAATCATCTTGAGTTTTGGCCTATATTTGTAGTACTCATTAGTAAGGTCTCAAAAGGGCAAGTATACCTTAATGCACCATTAGCACAAGAAGTGTGGTGCATGACATAGTATCTGAAGTACAGTCCTTTATTTATATTACAGTGCAGTGACCTTGCTCCTTCCATCATCTGCTGTATAAAAAGTCACAAAGTTGTAGAATACTAATATTTGCATAAAGTATTCCTTTGTTGAACAATATAGCCAAATACTGAAAATTTATTGAATACATAACAATATATTATATAGTATGGTTGTTGTCTTTCACTTTTCATATTAAAATCTGACACAAAACAATTTATCTTGTTTTTTTATTCATGAGAACTATATTCAATTATATCCCATCTTTATCTTCTTGTTCACGTATCCATTTCACTACTTTGTTTCCAATAAGGCATATGATTTTATTGATTACTTGCCAATAACCCAGTGTTCCCAGGGTATTTATTTATGCCAATCCTGTACTAGAAAGAAAAATCCCATAGTCTTGACTCATACTGTTCTACTGTCTCTTGCACAGCATCACAATTCTTCTATTCCTCCGCAAGAGAGAGCCCCCTCGTGGAATATACTGTGAAGCCATTACCATGGCAAGTCCACTGTGATGTACAATAGAAGCCATTTCACACACACCCTGAGGGGTGTTAGGGGTGTCTTACCCCCATAGTATTTGTTTCCAGAGAGAAAGTCATCTATGTATCAAGTTTGTTTGAAATTGCTTGAAGTGTTTCAAAGTTATGCTGGAACATACAAACACACACACACACATCCATTTTTGTATATATAATAAAAAATAAATAGAATAGAATTCTTTATTGGCCAAGTGTGACTGGACACACAAGGAGTTTGTCTTGGTGCTTATGGCCTCAGTGTACATAAAAGAAAGGTACACTGATCAACAGTCAAGAATCATAAGGCACAGCACTTAATAATAGTCATAGAGTACAATAAGCAATCAAATCATACAAGGAAACAGGCAATAAAAATCAGTCAGATACAACCACCAAAGTTCCAGTCATACAGTCATAAGTGGGAGGAGATGGGTGAAAGAAAGGATGGGAGGATTAATAGTAGTAGTAAATGTAATTCAGACTTAGTAATGCAGGCATAGTTTAACAGTGTTGAGGGAATTATTTGTTTAGCAGAATGATGGTGTTCAGGAAAAAACTGTTCTTATGTCTAGTTGTTCTGGAATAAAAGATAAATAGATGATAGATAGACAGACAGACAATAATAAGGCCCATATTACTGGGTCCATTATGATGATTTCAAGGATAATTACAAATAAATTTGCAGATATCATCATTCATATTTGTTTCGTAGCACTCTGAACAGATTTAGAACAAAGACATGATAGGTAACTAGGAAATAAAATGGCAGCTTCATTCCCCCCCCCCAAAAAAAATCAGTACAACAAAATAAAAAGAAGCAAAAACAGCTAGATAGCTTATGTTTCATGTTCATAAATGTACTGTTGTTGGGTCCTTGGGAAGGACTTGACAGCGTGATAAAAATACCAAATGCAGTCTAAACATCTGGCTGACTATGTGACCTGCCAGGCACTTTCTCTTTTGCCTCAGAAAGAACAGAGCCTTCTACCTAAAGAAAAAGAAGAATTTAAACAAAAATAACTGAGCATCTAGAACAATACAAAAACAACAGAATAAGGTTGTCCACATTAAAGCCTAGCATAAGCTAGCATAAGCCTAGCATAGCTAGCATAAGCATTAAAATATGCCAGTGTGCAACATCAAATACAAGCACCAGCTCACTGAAACAAACCAATGTAGAGCACAGCTGCAATTATAGCTGAATATCTGGGATGCAAAGTCACCAAAGAAGAAGAAAAACCAAATAGAACATCATCAAAATGGAAGATCAGGCTGGAAAATAGGATGAGCAAACTGAATTCAGATGCAAGTAAGCTAGAAGAAAAGAAGCTGAAGAACAATAAGACCAACAATAATATCTAACCAAGAAATGCTACTTGGAAACAAGAATGATCAAGGAAGCACTGGAAATAATAAATAACAGCTATAACCAAGAAGATTAGAAGATAGAAGGTCAAATTGCAAATTATAGGCAGAATATTCAATTTTAATTCAATTAGAACATTTCTACCAATCCATCAATGAAAATACTTCAGTAAATCACTCAACACCTGATAAGGAAGAAAGAGTATAATTCTGGGTGAAGATATGGGTAATCCCCAAAACTATAACAAGAAAACAATTTAGTTAAAGAATATTGTTGAGGTAATTCCCCGTTAGGAGAATGAGCGCGTATAGGGAGACACATTTTGAGAGAAGTGTTTGAATAATACACACACAGCACACAGATACACTGTACAGTAAATGTAGGTTTTTACTTCC